>CAJNOQ010000489.1:0-49099 GCA_905250885.1 Didymodactylos carnosus | reverse complement strand
AGGCTTTCAAACACAAATATTCACATGGGAAGTTTCAGGATCTTGATTTCTTCAAATTTCTTGAATTTTTACATTTTCTGATGAAGATTTTAGTCACAAGGAACGTCACCACAATAACATATTCGTTCTCTTTGAAATTAGACTAATTTCAAGTTTCGTATTTTAAGGATTTATTGAAAAATCTTGTAAAAATTAATAAAATATAATATCATTCATGAGTCGATACATAATAGTCACATAAACCGCAAGAAAGATATAGTAAACTCAATATCCAAATGATTGCAGTTCTTCTTTGTGCTGATGAGCATCCAGTTGTCCGCTAAGTCTAAAACAGCTTAGTAAACAAAAATCAATGTTCACATATTTCAGCAATAATCATAAGCTTGTTTCTTTTAAATTCAATTTTTTAAATCAGTAAAAGTGCATTAGTCAAAACAAAATGAATCAAACAAAAAAATACGATTAAAATTTTTGATTGTATTTTGTTTCTAGTGTTAGAAAAAGAATATTGGACAAAGTATACAAAGAAGTATCTTTCGTTGACAAAAAGTTTCTTTCATTTTTGTATTCATAATATATTATTGTTGTATAGGAGACGAAATAATTGAAGAGCCACAAATTGCTTCACTCAATTAATGTTTAATAAACAAAAATTTTTCATTTTAAACAGAATATAAAAGTAAATTGTTTTCTGACAATCGTGTATACTTCTATATTACATCGTCTTGTCTTGTCCGAATGTAACAACTACATATGACGCGTAAATGTAAAACAAGGCTAATCTATATAATATTTATCTTATTTCTATTATTTTTTTAGTTGACAATTCTAATCTCAATTCAGCTTATTTAAATAATTTACATGGATCACAACGTTGTGTTCAACGAAGTGCCAGCATGCTTTCTGTTCGACCGGCACGTCATGTAGCATGTCCACGACGGTTAAAATACATACACGGTATAAACAAATCTCACACTCTTTTATCCTGTTTGTTTTTTAAAGGAACTCCGTCATAAACTATCTATTTTTCTTCACATAGATATTAAAGATTCGTACATTCCATATGTTGAAGAAGAGGTAACGAATAGGGACAATGGAAGAAGAAAAAATTGCTTAAGACGAAATACTGTATCCAAAGAAAATTTATGTCTTTGTAAGTTTTGATTTGGTTAGCTAAATTTCCTTATTACATATGTGGAACCTATAACATATACTAACGAGTATCATAGAAATAATTCTCTACATTTACATTTTATTACTCCACAAAAAAAGATAATTTGAATGGCACAGTTTTGTAAACTGAAGCACTACCATGTTTTGAGTGCAACTCCAAAGATATGATTTTTATTAAAAAAGAAACCGAATACGCAGTTTTATTTGGAATTATAAAGTCTACATCTCTTTTGCTGATAAAATAAAAGTTAGTAACACAGTTTCAACAAGAGAAAAAAAGAATATGAGAGTAGGAAACTATTTTTCTGCTATATCCATTATATCATGTCAGATCTGTCAAAAGTACAAGAAAAAATGTTTTCACATAGATAATACAGCAGATACGTGGAGAAAAGAATTAATGCAACTTGCTCAACAGGTACAAACAAGTTATGATTCAGATGAAAGCAAAATATCCAAAAGAATACTGAATAATAGACAAAAAAGTCATAGTACCACGTCCTGTTATAATAGCACCGATGACGAACACAAATTACACAAACAACGTTTGTTAGTAAGACGAAACAGTATTCAACAAAAGCGTAATAGTTTGACACAAGTTGGAACAAGTACTGATGGTGAAAAAAAAGATGAAAACGTTCAAGAACATAATCCTGACGCCGGAATTTGGGTAACACCTTTTCGCTTTCACTATTTGACTTATTCTCTCTCATGAACTTGCGACTAGAGCGACAAAAGTCTCTCATAATCAAACATCTATTGTTTTTTTTAAATTAATTTATTATTGTAGCTATTACCATTATTATGCCACGTTTTACAAACAGACAATCTGACAGATGCTCAAAACTGGCTTGTCAATGCAAATAATACAGGTATAGATGTTAAAGTCACACATGGAACTATATCTTTACTTTTTTATTTATTTATTGTGTTTGTTAGAAAAACGTTTAGCGATGGAAGTAATTAGTCGAACAATGCAAGATATGAATCAAGAAGATACAGCGTCTGACATATCAAAAACAAGTGCTCCTCAAATATCCTATACGTCTGACTCATTCAAGTAACTAATAAAACAAGTAACGTTCACCTGCGATTCACTTGATCTTAATAGAAAGAAATTAATTTCATTTAAATATGGGAGCAATTGTAATCCACCTCTCCCTGTATAAAGTGTAATCATTGAAGTTGGAGTACTTTGATTCTACTATACTATAGTGAATGAGAAAAAAGTGTGAAAAGGTTCTTGGCTTTACTTATTTATTTCAGTCCTGTAAAACAACATGGATGAATAAACCTGTACTAAAGAATTTCCTTAAATCAGACTCGATTTTTTCTATCAGGACCATGCTAAAGTAATGTCGGGAACATTTTACACACCTTCAAGGTGTGTAAAATGTTTCCGCAACAAAAGTTAATAAAAGCTCAGAAAATTAGTCATTTCCTGAGCTTTCATTAACTTTTGTTAAAAATATTTGACGGCTATTGTACTTCGACTAACTCCGGATTTTAGAAGTGTATTATATAACTCTAACCAAATCACATGGAATGTGTGTAGATCACGAATATCTGGCACAAAACTGAAACAATCTTGGTATTTTGCAGAGTTAAAGTTTCATTTGATTGATTTTCAATACCGTTCTACTTTAAGCCAAATTTTTTTTAGAATACATGAGCCATAATGACAACTTTTCTTAATGAAGAAAGGGGAAAAGTCTTTTGAGTTTACTTACCCACATGTTTTTCGAAACATGGTCCCAATGTTGAAAAACTCGGATCGAGACTATTTTGCAATTTTCTTGTCGATAAATCAATCTCAACGGACTCTACCGTCCTTCGTCACTTATCATAAAATTTGTTCATCCTTAACTGATCTCCCAAAGATTTATACTTCCTTCTCTCTATACCTACTCTAGCATCTATTGGCCTTGTAAGGTCTTTCAAAAGCAAGAGCGTTCACGTGTCTTGCCTTCATATACAACAATAAAGAAAGCAAAACCCTCCAAAGCTGGATTTCATCTCCCACCACTCAATTTTCAAAATGATGTTTCAACAGCAAGTGTATCATTAGATACTTGTGAACGAGCTACAAGTCCCGTACGTTTTATGACACCTAAGTATCAAACTCTCGAGCACGCATCACCGACTGTCGTTCCCACAAATAATCCACAAACACGTCCAATTGATAAAGTCGATGATGCTGTCGTTCAGGCGGTGGCAACCTCAACACATTGCCAAAGTCAGCAGACCGGTAAAATAGTCTTATTGATCATTATCATTATTTTACATATCTGACTACTAATCTATTTTAGATCGTCAAATCATGGAGAAATTACCAATAAATCGTTCCAGCTCACGTTCACGAGTAGTTGCAACAAGCATGGGTGATAGAAGCGATCGGAATTCGTCCTTGAGTAGGGACAAAGCATCATTAATATAGTTAACACTATTAAAGTCGAAAGATGTCTTATATTTTGCACAAATATTTTTCTCATTTATTCTGGTTATTGTAAAATTTATAGATCTCGGTTTAACATACCATGACACTAAGCGTGAGACAATCGCAAACTATTCGAAGACCCACTTTATAGAAAGTTACGCCAAATCAAGTTCGCTCATAGTTCATCAATGATTTGTTGGTTAATGATTATTCGTTTCGTTTGTCATCACTTTTTAAATACAGTATAACCTTTAGTGCAAATGATAAGTAATAATTCTTCTTTACCTTATATCTTAGTAAAATTTTCAATCAAAATTCGTATCGAACATACATATAAAGACAGAAAAATGATCGGTAGTTTGTATTCTTGAATTACAAACTATAAGAGAAAATAATGGTTATATATCAAATTAGTTCTTGTTTTCTTAACTGTTAGCCTAGGAGAATAAGAAAATGTTTATTCACACTGGAAAATTAAAACTCAAATGACTATTGACAGAAATGGCTCCGAAGCTGAAACTCATTTACCAGAGGGAATGCACCATGAAAAAAATCTAATGTCGCTGGTTTCAGGCTCCTAGAAGATCCAGTCTCAAATAAACTCTGAGCTTTTTATATATTTCTAAGTTGGTTTCTGACTAAAATATTGGACATCTATGGTATCTGCTGTCTGGATATCTCTATGGTCTACTAACACAACTTAGTTTCTATGCAGTTGAAAGAGTTTTGTGGATCAAAACATCCATAATAGAGTATTTAACAGCTTTTATAATGTATTTAGGATATTTTATCATCCGTGCTGGATATGTGAGAATAGTAATATGCATCATGTTCTCGAAGAAAAGACCGAGTAAAACATGATGCATTGCATTGATACCTGCAGAGACTGAAGGAGCAGTTTTCGCTAATATATTTTTAGTCTTATTTTAGTCTCGCTTTTATTAAAAATTCTGTTCGCAAAAAATGACTACTACACTCTAAAAAAAAGATGTTCTTCAGTTTTTCAAAGAACTGAAAAATTAATGTAAAGTTTGTTCTTCATTTGTCCTCAGTAAAAAACTCAAAATTTATTCTTCAATTTCCGAAGGACGAAAAGATCAGTTTTTCAAACATTGACGAACAAATTTTGAGTTCTTGAAAGCTGAAGAACAGAATTTGAGTTCTCTATTTGGGACAAATGAACAACAAACTTCCCATTGATTTTTCAGTTCTTTGAATAACCGAAGAAAACCTTTTTGTAGAGTGTACTATTTTAGTAAAAATCTTAGAGGACGTTGCAGCTCATGCTACACCTGGATATAAATACAGTTTTTCGACCGCAAGCTACGTGATAGTAACAACTGCTGAACGGTGAATCATGGCCGTCTTTTTCCTAAAATAATTCGCTCAAGCTCCGATAATATGTCTCAGTGCTGCTGTATCGAGAACACGTTTCCGCCTGCCAAAACATTTAGATTCGGATAGAGATCAAATTTCGAGTATCTACAGAAATTTGAGACATACGTTTTGTCAGCTACGTCGATCACTTCATAGCCGAAAGATTACGTAAACTTTTTTAAAGCAAGCGTATGTAGTGGCGATACCACGTGTGGGCTCAGCCCACCCTGAAACCATTTGAGCCCACCCTGAAAAATTTTTTTTTCTTTTCTGTAGCGTTTCTTGTCTGTACGAAAGTTTAAGAGCGGCGTAGGTAGGGAGAGAAATTAACTTGGTTGGGAAAAATAAACACTACCCTTTTTCCTTTCCAAGTACAGTCGGGCTGAGCCCACCCTGGCTACAATTCCTGATACCGCCACTAAGCGTATGGTATCATATGGTCAATACGCGCCAAAGGAAAAAAAGTCTTCCATTCTTCACTATTCCTTTTTAGATATCAATATAGATTAGAATAAAAAGTATAAAAAGCTAAATTTTTCAATTATCGGTGCATTTTTATTTAAAATTAAGTTCATAATCGTGATCTAGGTGAAAATCTGAATCAAATCGTATGAAATTTGATTAGTTTCTTCCACTTTTTTCGTTGATCTTTGAACAGTATGACATATATAGCAGAGACATCTTTGGTATTCTTTTCCTTTCGTTTTGTATTCGCCAATAGTAAAGTATACATCGGCTTGCTATATTCTGGATCCTTGTTAATAGCTGAAAAAGTAAACGATATTAATAATCAAGACAAGACAAAGAAAGGAAGAGATCAAGAATCAAAGCTTTTTTATTGTTGCATAGCTAGTCGGTTTCTCATAAAGTTTTCCTTGAATGCTTGGGAGGTGGAAACATGGAGCGTAAACCTCTTTTAGCTTAAAAGTCGTTAATAACCATCAAAGAATGGTTCTAAAAATTTTTGCCATAAATAACAAATTTGAACAGTTGAAGAAAACAAAAACTTTTCTGAGGGAAATACACTAAATCAAAAGTCGTCTTATACTTTATTAGAGCCAAACTAAGTCACTAATGTTTTGAAAAAAAGAAATGGATTATTTTTTTCGTGGTTTTCCATAGACGTCGATGATTAAGCACCTTCTTTTTCTCTTTTACTCGTTTGTTTTTCTGTTCATTCTTTTGAGATCATTCGTGTGGTGCGAGTATTTTAATTCTAGAGGATCGCAGTTTTCGTGGCTATTGCTGCATGTGCTTGCTGTCCTAAAAGAATGAGTGCTGTTTACACTGCTGGTATGTGGAAGAAAAATTGTTCGCAAAACCGGAAAGTTTTTGAATTTTTTAACTCAAGGCAAACGCGAGTTTTTTTGCTAAATTTCTGTTAAAGTTTTTCGACTTTGAAAATGCCAGCGAGAAATAGACTGCTCAATGATGTCGGTAGATTTTTATGAAACTTTCATAGTATATTCGCTAGCTTATATCAAAAATAAAATTCTACAGTTTGAGACCTAGTTTTCATTTCCTCGCCCAACCAACTCTTTGACTAAGTATATCTCTCAAATAAAATGTAGCCATCATCGCCTTTTTCCCTTTAGAACTGCGGCATCTCGAGTAATGAAATTTTGGTTCTAGCCAATACACAGCATCTTATTCACTTCTATAAGTCGCAGATATATTTCTAATTACAAGAATTTTTCCATCCGTAACTCTAACTGATTAAAGGAAGTTAACGCGAATAGAGTTAGATATATTCTGCTCTTAAATACTCGAGTACATTTTTAAGTATTCGTAAAAAAAGTCCCGAGTACGCGTACTGAAAATTTTGTACTCGATTATCCTCGAGTACGAGTATCCATTGCTGAAATGGAACAATAAAGTGACTTTTATCCCGATAAACCTAAGTGTCATGATATGTCAGAGCGACCGCTACATCGCAATATGAATGTAAACGGGATAAGGTCTTCTCATATCGCGATAATATTATAGCATGATATTATTTTGTCATCGTTTATTGCCATAGAATTTTTATCCCAATATTTAGAGGCGATATCGCGATGAAACGTATCCTGATACAGATGCGAATATGAGCCGATAATCTTTATCCCAATATATTCAAATCAAGATTATCATGATGTCCTCTCTCTGCTGAACTACATCATACCATGACACTTTCGATGACGCTTTAAATCTCCATTTGTTACCCTTAGTAGTAACTCAATAATAAAGTGTGGCAGGATATAGAACAACAAAAAATTTTCGATAGATATCAGAACGTATTACACCATATGTAACGTTTATAACACCAACTTTTGTATTAGACTGAGTTTTTTTTCTTATTAGCACGAAGAGTCTAGTCTGTCAGGATGGTACTGATGGGCAAAACCTGGAAGAGCATCTCAGATCCCGTTGAAAAAATATATAGTGGAATAAATTGCAATATAATGGTTTGTACAGAATTAAATGTACAATATTATGACTTATCTGGATACATCGTGATGACCAAAACATCTCGTGAACAGCGGAGTGCTTACATATGTTGCACTACAAAAATTGCCGAAATGTATGGGGACGGTTACATGCATCAGAATGTATCGCGACAAAAGTTAATGTCGAAAAGTTTTTAGTGGTGCAGTACATAGATGAGTCATCATTCATCGAGATACACGTAGATAAAATTATTATCGAGATATATCTCTATCGTTTATATATTCCGACGTTCACGATTTATTTTGGTTATCGCAATATATCCAGATTAGTCTGTCAAAAAAGTCCTCATAGGTATGCTTAAGTAAGATCGTCTACGTTTACCTAAGCATGACAATGTGTTGATGAGACGACTACATATACCTAAAGTCTTTCTGGTTAAGGATGGAGAAGTTGTCTCGGTTTAGAAGAAATTTAAAATGGAAATGAAGACAAAGAGCGCTCTCACTAGAACTATTCTTCTTCGCAAACTCCTTTTTCTCTAAAATTTCCGTTTCTTAATTAGACTTTCTTAAAAACCTGTAGTAACACAAACATCATACCTAATAAGGGATATACTCATTTACATGGCTCTAAACAATGTTTTTGCTGTGTCTCAGAGCTTCATACGGACGAAAGATTTTGAGTTCATGATGCTGCAAAAAATATTTGAGTAAAAGTAAAAAATGTTCTACTTAAAAAGTTAAAAAACATTTTTCGCTGATAAATATTCGAAGATTTTGAGAATTAATCAAAACAATTTTTCCAGAATGTTTCAAAGTCCAGTTCAGTCCATACAACACTCTATTATGTATTTGTATTTGTGAGCAACTTTTTATCTTCTAGATATAATTTGTGTATAGTTTGTGGCAAGAGAAATGAATAATCAACCAAGTAATTTGGGGATTGTATCCGATCTGTGAGTGTTAAAAGAACACTAAAGTATAATCCTAATTGCATTTGGTAATGAACTTTTGTTTAGTGTAAAACAATCATCATTGAATAATCAAAATGAATACGAAGCAGCCAAAAATGGTATTGAATTTGCTCAAGCATGTATTAAAACAGCCAAAGCAACGTACACATCACAACATCATAAACTTGTAGTCGCATTTCGTCGTAATGCTTTGAAAAAAGATGATTTTGATGCACAAGTAATTACTTTAAAAAATGCGGTTGAAACTGATACAATCCATTGGCATGCGTATGTTCAAAAACTAACAGAATTAGTAACTAATTACGAAAAATCTTATCAATCATCACTAACAATGAATAGATCTGACTCATCGTCACGACAAAAACGAGCACATGAAGATACTGATACCAGATCAACAACATCACAAGGTACATAAGATTTAACTGATGTAATTTGAGTAAAAATTTTCTATTAAGTAATTTTGGAAAAAAGATTTCGTTTAGAACAAGCAAACTGAGTAACCAGAGTAACTCTTTAATACTTCTACCATTGTGTTGCATAATTGTACCAATCATATACTGCTATTCTTCAGAGTGTTATTGAATTCTCTTGTCTTCTATAGTGATTTCCTACTTGCTAATTCAGTCGAAAAGTCGTCTTACTATTATTAATTGAGCTATCACATCTATCTTTCCTTTTTTTTATTAAAGGCGTTCCATCTACTGTTTTAACGAATGTGAAAGCTTTTATTAATAACGTTGAAAATGATGAAGGTTAGTTTTTCGTGAAACTAGATAAATGAACAATTGTATGAATAGTTCAGACTATTTTCCTCTTTTTAGATACCAATAATCAAGTAACTAAACGGGGCCGTTTTTTACCAGTCGATAATAAACAAGAAATATCTGAAGAGGATTCAGATTTATCAACTTCGTTGTCCAATAGTTCAGATGACGAAGACTCTCCATCAAGGTCACACGATAGATTATCAGCGTCTCAGTATAACATTCACGGTGACTTAAAACGTCCGTTATTGGGATTCACTTCTGAAACAACAAAAAATGGAAAGAAAAGTCAAGGCCAACGAAAAAATGAAAATGATACAACATCATCTAATCTAGAAGGATTGAATAAACGTCAACGAAGTCGTCTTCGAAAGCGAGAACGAAAATATGGTGTTGTGAAAAACGATATCCAACCATCACAAGTTCAGTCACAATGCGATGCAACTGTAAATACTGATCCACTCCAATTATCGTTATTAACGCCATTTCCGTCAACACCCAATTTTGTCTCATTCACCTCTCGTACAAATCAAATAACGGTACGTGTTCCACTTCCGCACGTTAATGAAATTGCGGCAAAACAAATCGTTTATTTACATGATGAAGGAAGTTTAGTTCGATGGAATGACGTTCTTTGGCGTACATTATGTTATTTTCATGTACAAGATCTTGGAAATATTGGTGTGAATCGAGCTGATCATATACCATGTGTTGAGAATTTAATTCGAACACAAAATAAAATTAATGTTTACCTCGATTCATATGGATATTATCATACTATAGGTACACTATTTGAATTAGAAAAAGATTTAGCGTCATTGTTTCAAAAACAAAATTACTGCGATTTATTATTGGGTCCTGTATATAAACAACCAAAAATTTATGAATTATTTCATTATCCTTCTACGTTAACAACACCGAATACGGGAGGACATATTTTGAATGTCAGAACATCAGATGTATTGAAATTTCTCGATGAATTTATGACTAAACAACATTGTTGGAATTCGGCAAATGACATTAATGTTGAGCAATTTTTGCTATTTATGGCTAGTAAATTAAATATAACAAATATTAATGAATTAGGTGTTCGAATCAAAAATCCTTATCTACCTCGAACTGTAAGTAAAAGTCTTACGCGTTGACTTGCACTATTCTCCGTTTCCGTCTGTGTTTAGTGTATAAAAGCTGTTCAAGCAAATCAGCGTAAAGGCATGGAACTTGCACGAGAGCAAACAGCTGAAGCACTCAAATTATTGGCCCAGCAAGAAACTGCAAAAACTCTACGTCTTATTCAAGAAAAATTTGATATTAAAAGTCCGTTAGATACATCGTCATCATCTGCTAAAAATGAAAAAGAATCAAAACTAACTGTCGTTGAACGACAACGATATCAATATTTAACGATGGAACCACTCGATGTTATGGATGATCTCATAGATATATGTCGTGTTCTATTCAAAGGAAAACCGTGTTTCAAGAAAATGTATCAAGTACTGAAGTTTATACGTGATGATTCAGTCTTAAGAAATCTATTTCAAATTTCCATCTGTCTTGGACGATTTGCATTGCCTGAAGAAGAGAAAAGAACAAATTATAACAATTCGAAATCATCACCAATTCAACAACAAGAAAAAACAAGTAAAAAAACGTATTTCCCCTCGTCGGCTACATCATCCGACTCTTCGTCATCTGAAACAAGTGAAAATGAAAAAGATAGTAAAGAAAAGAAGCCAATTGTTGATGATCGTGTACGACCAACAGAAGAAAATGTCATTGAAGCATTTAAAGAACAAATTTCATCTTTAGAAACAATCACATTTCAATTATTAGAACGTATTGAGCAACGTTTATGTGAAAAATTCCATTTTGAACGTTTTTATGAATTAGGACGAGGAACATTTGTACAATTTTTAAAACAAAATGAATATTTATTTCATGAAAAAATTGATAATATTCAATTCTCCTTTTATAGTGATCAAGAATTGTTGAAAAAGAAAATGATGGTGATTGATATGAATAAAACAAGTGTTAGTCTACAAGAGATTCATCAATTAATTTTTGAATTTCTTGAAAATAATAATAATCAAAAACAAATTAGTGAACAACAAGAAAAATTTTATGAATTTCTAATATGTTATCATTATCATGTTGACACATTTACGTCTCTTGGACATGGCACATTTCACAACGTCTTATCAAAACTAAAACAAATGAAAAAACCAATAACAGTTGGTGGTAAAAGAGCAATTTCGTATGAATGTACAATGTTAGATGAAGATAATTGTATTTTTAAGAAACCAGAACGAAATTCATTTTTAGAAGGTAGGTGTTTAAAGCTGAAAAAGTAGTTATGATAGTATTTTTTGGTCTATTTTTTAGATCTTCAAGAAAAAGCTATTTTATCCCTTATTAATTGTCCATTACTCGAAAACTTGTATGAATATTCACAGTGGAATATTTTATATCGATCGTCTTTGGGCGATTTAAAAGATTTTTTGTTAAAATATATTGGTAAACAAATAACATTTCGTAATAATTCTGTAATATCTTTTGATGTTTGTGCAATTGAAATTGAATCATCTACTTTGTTAAAATTAAGCACAACTTCAACACTTGATACATTCAAACAATCATTATATAATTATAATGTTATTCAATCATCTGGTCATCTTGTATCATTATTAACACAATATTGTTCATTAAAAAATGCTCCATTAGCATTATTAACAAACATTATTGAAACATTTATGAGTAAAACAATCATTAATGATAGACAGACAAAACAATTGTATGAATTTCTTGTTAAACTTCTAACACGAATGCCATTTCTATTAACATGTAATATAATAATGAGATTATTTCTTGAACCATTAATTAAACTTGAAGGCAGTGTATTAAAAGTACGTGAATGTCTATGGAATGAATGTTTGAACGAAAATAGTGGTTATAATTCAAGAATAAGATTTGTTAAATTTGGCACTTGGCTAGGCATTAGTGAATGGTCAAATGATAATATAGTACAGTCAACAAATATGACACAACAAGTTGTAGAAAAACCACAAACAAGTATCAGGTATTTATACTGATTCTCTAAATATTTTTTGCAAATGATCATTGCAATGGATCTAAAACTAATACATAATTGGTACTTTATAATTTTATTTTTTTTTTCATCTGTTTAAGTATTTCTAGAACTGTTGTGGAACCTAAAATAGAAAATACATCATTATTGTCTACGAAAAGTTCATTTCCATCAAACGTATTAGTAAAACAAGATCTTATATCAGATAAAATGATTGATAATTCTATGGAAAAATGTCATTCACTAATTGAACGTATTCGTCGTGAAAAGTTTGGTATTGGTATTGAATTATCATCGGAAGGACAACAATTGACAGATGCATTAAAAGCATTAGTTGGACGTAGTCTTGATCGTTTATCAAAAGAACTATACAATACTGATATGCATTTTGTTCTGGAACTTATTCAAAATGCAGATGATAATCGATATACAAATTTAGAATTATCAGTTAAAAATGGAGTATCCGATGTTCCATCGTTAGTATTTGTTGTTGAACAAAATTCAATAACATTATATAATAATGAAGATGGTTTTAGAGAAGAAAATATAGAAGCACTATGTGATGTTGGAAAATCGACCAAAGGTGAAGACAAAAAATAAAATCTTGTTTAGCATAGAGTGCCTTTCTTACAGTATACATCTGTTTTATTTAGGTAAACATAAACAAGGTTACATTGGTCAAAAAGGAATTGGCTTTAAATCCATTTTTACTGTTTGGTACGTTTTTTCTGACTAATTCATAATGTTCCACTAGTATTAAATTAGATGATATTTTTGTTTAGCGATCGTCCAGAAGTTCGTTCAAATGGTTATTCTATTTATTTTGATGCACTTAGTGGTCCCATTGGCTATATATTACCAAACTGGATGATGATATCTGAAATAAATGAAGAAAATTGGACAACTCGAATACGTTTACCATTAAAATCTGAAAGTGAAATGCAGAAACATAAAGCACGTTCATTAACATCGAGTTTCAACGATATTCATCCATCATTATTATTATTTTTAAATCGTTTACGTTCAATAACAATTGATAATCGTGTAACAAATTGTAAAAGAATTTATCAACGCATTGATATTAATGATAGTTCAATAATTGAAATACATTGTCATGAAATATTATCAACAACAAGAAAAACAACTATTGAAAAATGGTTTGTATTTAAACGTAAATTAACTGTACCAAATGAATTACGACCAAGTCTCGATATTGAATCAACTGAATTAGCGTTAGCCTTCCCATTGTATGATAATATTCATGAAGATAAAACATTTAGTTTACCAAAACAAGATGTATGCGCCTATTTACCATTGAGAACGGTATGAATTTTATAATTTTTATTTGTCCGTTAAAGGTTAAATCATATCACCTTTCTTTTGTTCTAGTTTGGCTTTACATTCATTATACAAGGCGATTTTGAAGTGAGTAGAATTCAGAAAAAAAATTTTCTTTTATACGATTATCTTTCTGAATTTGATGAACAACATTCCCTCGCTGAAGAACTATCTCATTGATTAATTCTTGTACGTTGTTTTCTTAGGTTCCATCGTCACGACAAGACATATTATCGGATAGTTCATGGAATCAATGGTTACTAAATGAAATACCTCAATTGTACAACGATGTTTTAGAACAATTTAAACAACAACAAGATGCTACAAAAATCGATCCAATTCAATTATTTTTGCGCTATTTACCAACAAATGAAAGTGAAATTCATGGTCTATTTCAGTTTGTCTGTCGTTCAATTCTACGACAATTACGTGCAAAATCATTTTTACCTGTTATTATTGATGATAATCAAACAATTGATTATCGTACACCAAGTGAATGTGTACTTGTCCGTGATACATACATTAAAGATGTTTTAACACCAGAATTATTAAAAACACATTTAAATTTATATTATTTATCCGAAAATTTAATTCAAAATATTGATCATCGACGTTTATTAGAATTAGGTGTTCATTGTCTTGATCATAATCAATTAATTGATGTTATTAAGCGTTTATTTTCATCTTCCTCATCTTCAAAAACAATAGAATTATTTGCCAATAATAAGCATATGTTAGCAAAATGGTTTTGTTGTTTATATCGTTGTTTAAACGATTTGACATTAAAAGAAGAAGAAAATATTTTTAAACATGTACAATCATTACCAATAATTCCTTTAACAAATGGAAAATGGACATCATTATCGACAACTGTTGTATTTTTTAAACATTATCAACAACAAACAGATATAGCAATTGAAAATGATCTAATTGAACAAGATTTAAATATACTTGATAATGAATTATTTCAAACAATTTCCAATGATCCTGTTGCCGTAACACAAGTACAAACTGTATTAGAACGTCTTGGTGTTAAACGATTTGTAACAAAAGATATAATTGAACAACATATTTATCCAATATTTGTAAATGATTTATTATGGAAAGAAAAATCTTGTCATTTACTTGTTGCTTATGTAATCTATATTTATGATTTTTGGTGTAAACAACAACAAATCGATATGAAATATCTTAAAACGATTATTCAATTAGCAACAACAAATCAATTAACTATTGAACAATTTAATAATCCATTAAAAAAATCAATTCATTTTACAAAAACATATGGAAATCGATATGATTTAAAACAAGATTATCCAAATTATGAATGGTTATTATTAAATGATGTTTATATTGAACAATTACAATATGAAAAAATGATTATGAAGGAAAAACAAAAAATATCGATACAAGATCGAATGAAATTACATCGTTTTATGAATGAATTAGGTGTAAAAGATTTTTTACATATTGAACAAACATCAATAAAAAATATTCATTATAAACAAGATTTAAAATTATCATTATTATGGTCAGTAAGATGTGAAGATATTCTACCATCAAAAGAAGAAGAATATAATCCATATGCATCTATGGGTGGTGAAGAAGCAAATAATATTGATGAATATGTACCAATGAAAGAGGATGAACAAATAACAGATGTTTATACAATTCAAGATTGGACATGTAAACAATTTTCATCATTAATAAGTACAAAATCTATTATAATTAATAAACGTTTATTTGAAGCATTAGAAGAAAATTGGATGTCATTTTATGATGCCTATAAAGTAGCCTATTTGTATAAAAATAATAGTACAAATGATATTGATGAAGAAAATGGATTAAAATTACGTGAATATGATTCAACTTTTTATTCACATTTAAAAACTGATTCATGGTTACCCACAATTCAAACAGAATTTAAAACAATGGATAATAGTGATACATATGAAACAAGTAGTATTGAAACGATTGTTAAACATGAACTACATTCACCAAATAAAGTCTATGTTAAAACACAATTAATTGAAAAATTATATCATCAACATGTGCCATATGTTTATGCTGATGTAAATGAATCAAGTTTATTCACAACAGACTTAGGTAATAATTTCTTCTGTAATTAACTCTTTTATTCACGGATATTTTCTAAATATTTTCAAAAAAAAACAAAAAACAAACTGCATAAATATTCAAACTTTTTTTTGTCGTCATTTTAGGTCTTATTCATAGTGTTAAACCATCTGATGTTGTTGCCATGTTATTACGTTGGTCTGATCCTACAATAAATGAAACAGATTGTAAACATGGTTTAAAACATGCTTTATTTCATACATCACTATCTCATATTCGATATGTCTACGAATATTTATATCGAAATATGGAAGAAGATGAATTAAAACAATTGATTGATGAAAAACCGATTATTTTTGTTCCTGTTCAATCAGCAAAATCTTCTATTAAAACTCTTAATAATAATGCCATTGTACGCGGTCTATTTGTTCATAAAAGTGAAGTTTGTTGGCATGATCCATCATATATGTTTTCAAAATATCGTCCATCATTTTCTCTATTTGAAAATAATGATAATGAATTTTGTCGTTTTATATTAAAACCATTTTATTCTGATTTACAACATTTATTTTTAAATATTTTTCAAATATCAACTTCACCAACTATTGAAGAATATATTGCACTACTAGATTATATTTCTTATCATAATAATAATCATCCAACGAAAGCAATAATTCAAGATGCATTTTCAATATACAGATATGTTGGTCAACGTTGTTCTTCTACCAGAAGTGAATTGATTGAACAAAATGACGAAACTTCCAAAGATGATATGCTTGAACAAGAAGAAGAAATGGACACCAGTGATTCTAATGAAGTATTAGACGCTACCAAACAACGTATACAAGGTGAGACTAAGATATTATTTATTTAACTGATTATGATGAAAAATGAATCGAATTGAACAATAGAATCGTATAAAGAGATGATATTTTGTATTAGATCAAGATAAGATAAACGAATGAGCTATCATAATTATTCATGGTATCTTGTATTTAAAGAAAAATATGTAGGATAAGTACATAGCTTAAGTAAAATGATCGTCGTTAGAATTTAATATTAAATGATAGTTAGAACAACATGTTTTTTCACTTATTTCGTTGTTCTATCACAATGATTACCTTTAAAAAAGAGAAGATACAAAATACATTTCAATGATTTTGTACCTTTTGTCATTTTACGATCGATTCATTGAATCTTATCTTGATTTTTGCAATGAATTTATAGTTCGTTCAATAAAAAGCAAATGACGTTAACGGTACTCAGAGATAGATTTCTGTTTTCTCTCTCATAATCTGTTTAAAATAATGGATTTTTCATACATAATCATTATGAGATATCGAAAAACGACGTTTTTTTTTAATATTCTACAAACGTGTTTCAAATTTCACGAGAGTTTGTTTTTTGCATTATTTTTAGATCTTTTATCTCGTAAAACGGTATTTCCAATTAAAAGTCAAAAGTGGATATGTCTTGAAGATGATCCAATTATTATCGATGATAATGAAATAGCCTCGAAATTTGATATTAAACGTGTACCATTCCTTCAATTGTCAACAAATCGTTCAAATAACGAAAGTAAAACTCTATATCTAGACTTGGTTCTATCTTTTTTTATCATATTTTCTTTCTTTAGATCAATACAATGAATTACATCGTGATATTCGAGCATTTTTCAATTTGTGCAATATTAAAAAATTATCAGATGTTTTAGTGATTGAACATATAACAGAAAATTTGTGTGAAGCACCTCAAATACAAAATTTTCTCTCACCACTGGTACCCTACATTCAAATGTATATGAGTTCAAGACCCGAATTTCATACCGCTTATGAATGGACAAAAACAATAAATTTACAAGAAAAATTATTAAATATAAAGATGTATCTGGTCGGTCGTCTCGATATACTGTATCGTTTTAAACATAATTCATTAATAACTGTATTGTCATCGGAAAAATGTTGTTCAATATTGACAGATGAAAATATTCTAGAATTTTATGTTCAACGTGATTACAATGAACGTCTACGTGAAATATGTCAATATTTTTCGAGAATATTTGTTAATCAAATAACAAATATACCTAAAATGAATAATATGAACACAAATTTAGCGAGAAATTTGGCAAATTTTATGATATTATTAAATGAAGAATTGAAAGAAAATATGTTTAATTTAGAATCGTTTGCTAAATATCAACATTTTGAATTACATTTGAAGCAAGGCTTAATACCTTGGTCTATACCACGAAAAGAAATAAAATTTCAAACAATTCAAGAACAATCACAAGTTGGTACGTTAATTACTGTTGTTTCTCTTTTAACAAATATGTTAACTGAAGTTTAACATTTTTTTTATTTAGATGAGGAAAAAGTACGCATACTGCTAGAAAATGTTGCACAAAATCAAGAACAATATCAAGTATTTAGAAAAAATCAACGAGATAAACGTTTACAACAGCAGCAAGAAGAAAATAATATGGACGATATTAAAACAACAAAACCTGTTCATTCATGGCCACCTGCAGCTATGTCATCGAATATTTGTGCGGCTGTTAGCCATCCTTCAGGACCAAAGTTTATAATGACAGAATCAGAAGAGGGAGAATGGTTAGATCCATCACAGAATAATCATCAACATCAACAAATACAATTATCACAGCAGTCAAGCATTTTAGGTAAGCTATAAGAATGGTTTTACCTCATTGGATTTATTGAACTATTCAAATCATTATTATCTATCAATTCAATTATTTTCTTCATTATTTTAGATTCATCTATCATTTCAGATATAAAACGTCCTCCCTTATTGCCCACACCACTTGTATCAACTCTCAATCCAACACAACTTCAGTCAGCCGAAACAACAAATAAACAATCATCATTGCACATGGACAGAATACAATTTCCATTTCGTATCGCTTCTAACGTTGTCACTATAGAGGAAAATTATGAAAATATTGATTATTCATCAACGAGACAATTTAATCTAAAAGATTTAACATCGGAAATAGTCGATAATCGAGAAACAACATCTGAATTTGAGCAAATAATAAAAAATATTGGAAAATGGGGTATGTAAGAAGATCTGATGTTTTCGCTTGTACTTAGTATGAATTTCACATTTGTTTATAGGTGAACAATGGGTGAATGAATATTTGCATGCACGTTACAAAAGTGAAATTGAGTTCAAACAACTCGAATTTGTATGGGTAAATGAAATGGATGAACAAGGCAAACCGTATGATTTTATTATAAAACATACTGATGGAAAAGTAATTTATATTGAAGTTAAAAGTACAATTAGTGATAAACGTGAATTAATGCCCATTACTCTTAATGAAATTCAATATTGTTGTACGTCAGATAATACGGCTAATAGTACATATGAAATCTATCGTTTATACAATGCTGGAAAATTAGAACAAGTAAAATTAAGAATAATTAAAGATGTAGAACTTAAACTACGTTCACATTCATTAGAACTTTTTCTGTTAGCTTAATGTTATTGTTTAACGTAATTGAAACGTTTTTCTTTATATGTTTTGTTATTTTCATGTTTAATGGGGATTGTTTTTTTTGTGTAAGATGTGTTATGATGCCGTTACTTTAAATTATGTCTCACTTCTGTTCGTCAAATACACAGTATGTTTTCTAAAATTATTACTATTTTTTTTATTGTTGTTGGTAAAATATGTAGCTATTACTGTATTTCGTTTTCTTTCCTTTATTAAAGCAAAATGACGTAAATCACGTCGAAATAAAATAGTTTTATAAGAAAAATGAGGAAGTGTTACTACTTGATAAAAACAAAATCAATTTTTGTTAAATACCCTCATTTGTATTATTTCAAAATTCAATGAGAAGACGAAAACAAAGTTGAACAGTAATAAAAATAATTGCTCAGCAAGAGAATGCCGAAAATATTGAGTAAAAAAAGAGTTTGGCTTACTTCTTACAGAAATTATGGATACATAATCACACTGGCCAATAATTGTAATCTTTATTTGTCGAGTCGAAAATATTGAGCGAGGAAGGGTGATCCGTTAGCAATTGCCAAAGTGTTTTCATTGTTGAAACCGTTTAAATACTATCCTTTACATCTTTAAAGGTGTAAAAAAAGTTGAATTTCATATTATTTGTAAAACAAAATTTTTTACGCACGCGTTGGTTGGCCATCAATATTCGTTTTGTACGAAAATCCGAGTACTTCGTAATATTTTACGTATTGATTCGAATTCAATTGTTCTTGAGCTACTGATGTGGACGTATTATTATTGTCATTATAAGTTAAGTTTCGTTAGTTGATTATCGATTGCTAGTATTGATGCTACATTCATCTCTGTTATTGTCAGTTCCAGTGTGATAAAGAAGAAAAACGATATATATTCGACATTCCTTGTAAGAAAATAAAAATTAATTATTAAATCTTTCATTGAATTGAAGCGGTACGGCATTAGGGCAGATTAAAAGGTTAGGTAGATCAAAGTGTAAAAAAAATTTCATTTTTAATCAAGAAACTATACTAGGAAGTTGAAATTTGACGTTAAGTTAATTCTTCCTATAGAAACTTGAACTTGCAATGTTTGCCTCATTCAAACTGTACATTTTACTTAATTACACCATAAATCCACGTACCGTCTTCGCATCTTCCTCGACTGATAGGGTCCAAAAAGTTGAATTGCTCGCTGTTTATGATCTGTTGGCATGTCTATCGTGGCAGGCAATTATATGTGATGCAATTCAAGATTGAGTTAAGACATGATGATTAATATTATTTTATTGTTTTAGATGTTTGTATGTCGATGTGTTTGTTCATTCAACACTAGATTGTGTTTGAAGAAGCAATCGTTATTGAAAAGTTTATTACCACAAATAATTCGAATTTCAAGCTATCACTTGGTGAGTCAAAAAAGAAAACCGAAAAATTTTAATATATATGCCAGCATTCTCTTTTAGAATATAATCGAAACAGAGAATAAAATAACTGTACCTCACAAAACGACAAAAAATATTGAAAAATTACGTGCAAAAGTTGTTTACAAACAAGAAAAAGAACAAGATCCACCTGGTGACAAAACAGTACCGCCAATCATATCGTGTAAACGTAACACATTCAATCATCATGTTGGTAATTAAAATAATTTTTAGTTTACTGAATCAGATTAACATTGATACTGATAAAGACATATTTTTTAAGGACGTCGTTATAACCATTTTACTGAGAAAAATGTAGCATCAGCAACATGGGGTCATCAAGGCTCTAAAGGTGACTATTTTACTATAGATCATCATTTCAAGGTGTGTAATATGTCTTTTTTTGTTACGTGTTAAAAAGAGTTGTCTTTTGCTTTATTTGTTTGTTCGTTAGAATCCTGCATGGACACAGTCGACAATCGAAACGTTCGATTTATTACAATGTGAACCGAAAATAGTTGAAATTTTACAAAATGTAAAAATAATACATCCAACGTCAGCTCAAGTAAGATCTAAAGTACTCATTGGTCATTGTAATTTACTAATCTGTTGAATATTTTTTAGTGTAGGGGTATTCCAGAAATTAGAAGTGGTCGACATAAAATATTAGCAGCTGAAACAGGTATTTAATCTTGAATAGCAACAGTATATAGACAATAAATATCTTTCGATCAACATTTTTAAGTGTTTATTCTAAAACATGCTAAATTTCCTTTGTTTTACATTTTACAAGAAAAATAAAATAGTATACACGATTTATACTTTATACTTGGGAAAAAGTGCACCGGTATACTCTATTTCAAATTCCCATTGAAAACACTGTTCACAACATTGTGAAAAAAATTGTCTAAATCAAATGGGTTTTTCTATGTTGAAGGTAGTGGAAAAACTTTAGCATATCTCATTCCAATTATCGAATCATTATTAATGATGCGTTTACAAAATCAAACACGCAGAGAAGTTTCAGAAAATGCACCATTTGCTTTGATAATGGCGCCAACACTCGAATTAGTTATGCAAATCCAAGTATGTTCATCCTTTTATATTTTATAATCTAGACTCCATCATTAAAAGAGTCATTTTGAAATTCTTTTAATACGAGGGGATAGGAGTTGAAAACTGAGCGCAAATTTAATGAAGAAAAACATAAGATGTCTTCTTTCTCTCTTATGATCGTAGAATAACTGTTAGTCGCTGTCCCATAAAGTGGAATTCTTACATTTCTGATTTGATTTTTTTCGTAGAATATGTTAAAAATATTTGATGAGCTTGATATTCAAACGAAAACTCTCATAGGTATTAATCCAGATAAGGTATGTTTTGATAAACATGAATAAACCAATGGTATTTTCTATACATACTTTGTACTACTATAGGATCCACTTAATTTTTCACTGGGTCAATTCGATATTTTGGTTACTACTCCGGGAATATTACTTCGTATCTTACGACAAGGTATAATTATGGTTACTATGTCTTACATAAACAAAACAACGGTCATTTTTTCTTTTAGATGAACATTTCGGTATAAAACAACGATTGATCGGAGCAAATCTAAGACATATTGTTATCGACGAAGCAGATAGTATGCTTGATGCGACATTCAGTCCAGTTGTTGTTGAAATTATTCGACGTTTGGAAGTAAATAGTTGTAATAAAAAAAACATGAATAGTTCTACTATGAAAAATAATGTATTTAGGTCGATGTACAACCCATAAATGATGATAAAATACCAGCCGTACAATTAATATTTGTCTCAGCAACTATGCCAACATCAACGGAAGAAAACCTTAAAGAACTTGTGAACGTTAGTTAATAGAAAATATGAGAGAGTAGTTTTTAACCTTTTGAGAGTAAAACCCGTATATATACGTTTTCAAAATTCATTCTGAATACGGGTCATGTATGTCACGTACATATACGTGACCCATATTGAGAGCGACTTTCGAAAACGTATATATACGGATTTTGTCCTTAAAAGTTTATTTGTTTCTTTCAATTTTGTTAGATAGAGAGCTTCGATCAACTAACAACACCGGCTCTTCATAGAATAATGCCGCATGTACCACAAAAATTTTATCGTATTGGAAGTGTACAAAAATTAAGTACGTAAATCCTGATTTTTTAACAATTATTCTTGAAATTGAACTTCAACAATCAGTTAGTACCCTAGTTAAGATCCGTTACCACTGTCAATTTTGTAACAAAACTTCAAAATATAGTTCTTGTCTCTTGATCATTATTTCTAGATCTTCTCTTGAACTTGGTAAAATACGATATTGAAAAAAAACATTCGACTCTGATATTTTGTAATAAATCACCGACCGTACAATTTCTTAAGTATTTTTTTAAAGATCAACGAATTGAAGTTTTAACCATGCACGGTGGTTTAACAAATTATGTATGTATACATAAATAATGACATATTCTTTAATGATTTTTATACAAATTTATTTTCTATTTTCTAAGATAAGAACAAAAAACTTTGAATCATTTCGTAATGGTGATAATCCTATTTTGTGTGCAACAGATATTGCATCGAGAGGTGTCGATACGTATTGGGTAAGTAATCAGAATTATGAATTATCGTCTATAGATAGAAAATCTTAATATCGCTTTTTTTCGTGCTTTTTATGGTAAGGTTACTCATGTAATTAACTTTGATTTTCCACGTTATATTTCTGATTATATTCATCGAGCTGGTCGTGTTGGACGTGTTGGCTCTCGTAATCCGGGTAAAGTGACCAGTTTCGTAACATATCCGTCTGAAGTTGAATTAGCTCAAAAAATAGAAGTAAGTGGATTATTAATAATATTTACTTCGAATTATTGACTAACTAAGTTTATTCTAGGTCACAACACGATTTAATCGAAAATTACAAAATGTTAATAGTAATATTAAATTATTAATGGAGAAACAGACTGAAAAAAAACAACAACAGCAAGATAAAAATGACTATCGTGAGAGAATAAAAAATTATTGTGATGAAATAATACGTTCTAGCAAGTAAAAATGTTTTTGATGTTTATTTTTGTTTTGTATTTATATTTTTTGTTTGTTTTATTTGTTATTTTGAGATTAATAGAATGTGATAGATGAAGAGTACATCAGAAACTCATTTGTAGGCATCCTTAAACATACGATTAATAATTGGAGAAAAAAACTATTTGAGCATTTTCTTTTGCATGGATAACAATGGAGTATTTCTAATGTAGAAAACGAATGTCCATGTAGTGAATTACAGTTTTTGTTCCATTAGAATGCGATGTGCTATTACAAGTGCTCGATAAAAACATATAATATTCTTTCTAAAAAGATTATAGAAATTAGATGGTTAATAAAAACGTTAATTTTTTAATTTGTTGTATGTCGATGACTTTCATATAAACGGTTGAGAGAAGAATATTTTCATTCGCAGCAAATTTTTAGATAATATTGATTAGTTATCAAGCATAAAATTTCACAACTTTATGATTTATTAATCTTTTACAATAGAGAATACACGCAAAGAAAATGAGAAGTTTACATATTCGTATAGCAGAAGAAGAAGAAACAAAGTTCAACGTATTTTACAACAAGTGAAAAGAAACAAACAATGTACGATCGAATAAAGTGAGAAAAAACAAAATATTTTTCTTTTACAGAAGAAAACAACAATAGTGTTAAAAGGCTATAAAGATTTAATGAGACGCTTTTAGCATTTAGCACAAAATTTGTCAGATAAATTTCTTTTTTTCTGACAAAACTAGATGTAAGCTAAATATATGAAGAAATACAGTAGTGTGAATCAAGAATATTCACGCTGATGTACAAGCGAATTCTGACAGAACTACGAGTTACGCTGTATCTGAGTTACTTTCATGAAAAACACACCCTATATTTTAACTACGCTCCTATATATTTATAGACACGCATTATACTCTAACCCAATCATACAATCAATCACTTTAACACATCACACTTTCATTTGAAGTTTTAAGAAAAAATAAAATTCAGAAAGCGATTAAAATCAATCAGAAAATTTATAATTAGACTTTTAGTTTTCTAAACAACTAAAATCTTTTCTACAAAGATGAATAATCAAGCTTAAATTTTGCTCGAATTATTTTCATAAACTTTACCTATTTAAAGGTCTAGGAACATTCATTGAATGCTTTTTTTATAGGAAAATGGTAGATAACACAATAAAAGAAACTACTGAGTGTTAGTATAGTTTTTATGTTGAATCTTCACTGATTAGAAGTTTTGCCACCTTTTTTAACATTATTCAATGGTGTACCACTTAATTCGAGCGCTGTTGAGGAGGACGATGATCGTAATGATGCTGATGAACTCGAACGAGGATTGCTGAGTGAAAATGCCGGTAATGGTGGAGATGTTGGACCACCATTCGTACTTCGATTTGTTTTTACATTGATGTTTTCTGTTAAAGTTTCTAAATCATCGACCGATAAATGTGTGCTCAATGCAGCACTGTCAGCGAATGCCATAACTGGCGTCTCATATGTTGACTTATGGTTATTATTACTATTATTAATTGTTGTTCTATTCCATTGTGATGATTGTATACTTGAATCCAATCGACTTTTAGATGATGGATTATGATTGTTGGTATTTGAAGTTCGTTGTGCATTTGTCTCTGTTTTTGTTGCTGAGTTTGGTCGTATTTTTTTTGATGTTGTTGTATCATTACCCCCACCACCATTATCGACTATTGATTTTTCTCCTGATGATGTTGTTGAATTTGTTCGTATGACTGGTTGTTTTCCAATAGCTGGCGATACACTTGCTGACAATGATTTTTTATTTATTGTTTGTTGTTTTGTAGCTGTAGAGAAACCTCCACTTTGTGAACTGAAAACACCTGTTGTTGTTGTTAAACTATCGAAATTATGTGCAGCTATTGAGTGTCGTAACTGGCCAGGAGTAGTTGGTCGATGCAGGACTGGATCGAGCGGTGTACGATGATCAGTCATTGTTTTTGACTTAAAATCAGATGATGAGTAAACAGCATTATTGTACGGTTTACTGTTACTATTGTTCGAAGTACTTTTTGGACCATATTGTTGAACCATCAATTGTTCACCACTTAATTCTTGATTATTTGCTTTCAGTTTATCTCCATGATCTAAATCGGCTTCCATCACATCTTGATCTTCCTGAAATAATAGTCGACGAAACAAAATAACATTTGAAAAGCAGAAAAGAAATCATACATCATCATTATCTTCATATTCATTATCGGAAGCTTGATTTCCATCCATATCTCCTTCGCATAGAAGTTTTAATAGAAATTCTAATTGTCCTTTTGTTTCATTTGTTTTTTCTGTTTGAATTAATGAACGAAGACGATTATCCAAATTCTACAAGTAAATTAAACTATCGCAGTAATCCGAATACAGAAGAAAAAAAGACTTTTTACCAAATCTTTTGCTTTTTCTCGAACAGATCTCACTGTTAATATTGAATAAAGTGAACTGTTTACATAAGGACGAGTCTAAATAGAGAGAATATGATAAATAATCAAAATTTATTTTTCTCTTCGATTACTTCATAGTTTCGATGTGTCAACAATGATGATAATACATTAATTGCTTGTTCACATATTTCTGCACATTTTCGTCTACCACTTGTTCTCAAACATAAATTCATCAAGAGTGCTACAGCATATTCTATAGAAAAAAAACGAACATACATATCATGGCAAAAATGTACTGTACTTTTGACCATTTTTACCTAATGTATAATCAGACAATATCTCTGTTTTACTCAATAATGGTATTAGCCAATTGATTATATTGTGATTGATCATAATTGTTTGAACTGATCGTCTATGAAAAATGACTACATATTTTTAATCAATAAACAAAATAATTCTAGTTAAATACCTTAAACTTAATTTTTGTAATGCAGCTAATAAATGTTGTTTTGTTGGTGTATCATTAATTTCAGCTGTAGCAACTTGTTGCATTCGAATTATTAATTGTTCATTTGGCGCTAAATAACTGCGTCCTATAAAAATAAATATAAGAAAATTAAATATATATCATCTCTAGTTATAAATTATTTACCCTTTCTTAAAGATGCTATGGTATTGATTAATCTTGCCCACTCTTCTTTAACATTATTATCACTTGTTGGTGATGGTTGTGATATTTCAGTAATAACTCGTTGACGTTGTTGTTGATCCGAACGACAACCAAGTAAATCATTTGTTATATAACATTCTAGCAATTTTTCTCGTTTAAAATCTGTTTTAGCTTTTGTTAATTTCCATCGTAGTGCTTGTAATAACAACGATTTTTGTCGTGGTGTTGTAAGAATAATATCGCGTTTTATTTTTACATAATCAAGTTTTTCTGTGAATGGATCATCAACTCTAAATGAAAAATTAAAAGAGACATAAAATGACTACATCTCACTCTATGAGTAGAATTTAATGATGAGTAAAATATACCCTAAGCGTAAATTATTTCCAGTTTTTGTTATTGGTATGGACTCTCTCAAACGTTGTAAACCTAGTCGTGCACAAACATTGTCAATGTATTCATTTGTAATTGTTCGGCCAACAATTGCTTTTTGTAACGTTTCAACAAGTTCCATTGTGATACCTGAAAAAAATATGATGAAATAATAAAATAGACTAATAAATCTCTAATTTTCATTACTTATTAAATTGCAATAATCTGTAGACAAATGTTTAATTTGCCTATTTGTTTCACGATTTCGATGTTTTAATTCTTCTGTTTCATTATTTAATTGTGTTAATAAATGCGAAGCGCGTTCACCATTTTGAAGTAATTCAACTAGTTTTGGTAACGAACGTCTTGAAAATAGCCAATCTAGAAAATTTTCTAATTTTTTCTTCAGTTGCAACGGCCAATTATCCTAGTTCATGAAAAGAGAAACTGTTATCGCAAATATCTCTAAGAAAGTACAACGGTTTTTCTTCAACGGTAATTATCGTCACATATGTTACCGTTCAGTTACTGATATTTTGAATATACCGAGAATAATTCTTGAAACGATGAATGTTTTTCGGGCGATGGGACAAACGGCAATGCAAATAACGGTAATATGTCATTTGTTTGTGATATTGCTTGGCCTTTTATGGAGTCCATATATGCTTCTAATATTTGCATATTTTCTTTGGCTAAATCTGCATCCTAAATGAACAGATAAATAACAATGTCACGTCTGATCAATTCATTTTTTTAATATACTTGATTGTGACCAGGCTTCAAATGATATATAGCAAAATGAGCATAGAGCAAAAATTCAAGAGCTTTTAGCGATGGATCTTCATCAATAACATTCGCTGGTACGTGTTCAGACCAGAGTCGAAAAAACTCTTTACGATGACCATTGTCTAAATATTGAATTATTTCATCCTATCAAAAAAAGATAATATACAATGCTATACAGAGCTATTTACTGATGATTAGATAAAATAAAACGCACTTTCATCGCAATATTTTGTTCATCGTGTTTTTCTGCGCCATTGCTAAAACTTCTAATTGGTTCTTCACGTTGTTTTCGTTCTTTTGTGAAACTCGAAACAGTTTCATTGTATCCTTTGTAATCCAAATACTAAACAATTTCAATTTGACCATATTATTATGCTAAAGTTGGATGATATAATAAAACTTACCTCATTTATAAAATCATTAATTTGAAAATCAATAGAATGATTATGGTCACCGTGCGCTGTCATTTCTTATGACTAGTTCGAAAAGGAAGGTAGATCTGTGTCACAGCTAACAGTCATTCTTAATCTGGAAGAGTAGATAAATAATCACTGTATCAACCAATCGTCAAGGAGTATCAACCAAGATAAGTAAGCCTTTAGTATGTATATTAAGAATCAAATTTCATCTACCAACTTATAAGCTTACTTATTGTTGCAGCTAAATGGTTTTTTTTAACAATCTTCTACGAACATACTTCGAAGCTATGAATACTTTAGTAAATTCACGACACATATAAGAGTGATATAACTATTTACGTAGGTCAATATCTATGCTGGCTTAAAAGTCAGGTTGTCACTGAGAATTTGCTTCCTATCGATAACCTTAAATTAAAATATTTTATCAGACTAAAACTAATTGAATGTCGCCAGAAAAAACGAAGTTAGGTCCAAGTCTGAATGATTCACCAGAATTAGCCACCATAGTAATATTAAATACTTTACGTATCCCCACTATGGCCTCCACACAGGTCGAAAATACGCCTTCGTACATTTCACCCCCCACCGCTGTGATTCGTTTCATATAATGTTTTTTTCTGTTCTTTTAACATAATATTTCCGCACTGGATTGAATATGGTATATCGAAAACTCAATGCACTTTTGTGTTACAGAAAAGTTGAGTAAAATTGCGATTGGTCAATCTGTCTTTGTTCGCTTTATAGTTATCCTGTTATTACTGATCCCAAAAGAATTTTCTTCTAGTATCAGTAACAGAATAACTACAAAAGAATAATAATAAGATAAAAAGGCGTGCGTTCATGTGAGTTTGGAGTAAATAAAACGTATCTTTCGAAACCAGGAGAGTGTTTCATAAAAATCCTTAAGTGTTTGACTTAACTAAGTCCAGACTTAAGTCTTCGTTTTGTACACTTACGTGTTAATTTTATACACTTAAGTCTAGACTTAGTCAGCAAATCGAGCACTTAAGAATTTTTATGAAACAGCCTCCAACATATTAGCTGTGATTTTCGTTTTATATATACGATATTGTTTCTGTCAGGTTTGATCTCAATCTAGTATCAAGAAGAGTCGAGATGGATTTGTCAGATGCTTTTTCTGTTTTGAACGAGAGAAGGAGTCTAATCTGACTTTATTCTAAATCGTTTGGAAACACTTTTAACATTTAGTTTAATTTGTTTATATATCATCTTTAGTCTCTTATTTTTACTTATTCTGCTTTTGTAGTAAATAAACACAATGATCCGTCCACCACTTCAGCATTCAAGGTGCGCTGTTCATTAATGAATGAAATTTGTCTTGATGATAACTTGTTTTGTCTTTTTAGTGGTTTGAGACCGCCTACTACTTCGTTATTCAATCGCCAGTGAGCTGGAATACCGCTTGATGAGTCATTTTTTTCTTGTAACTGAGTGATTTACTTTTAGTTTAGCAAACGTATTGGAAATTCCAGTGGAAAAGCAAGCACCATCAGTTCCAGCTTCTACAGCTTCCCTTTACCCACCACACTCATTTGCTACGCAAAACAGATTTATTCGGTCAAACATTCAACGGTGAATTTTAAGAGGATTGATAAGCACTTAGATTCTAATGATTTTTTTTTAGTGGAACTCCACGTTATCAGCCGCCGTTGAAATCGCAATACGTTCAGTCATCACGACAAACTATTGTTCAATCATCTCGACAGAGTAATTTCGTCAGACAAGTACCTATAACCCCGGGTTCGCGGGGAACCATTGCTTTACCAAGACGGTAAACAACGAAAGCCTGATTTCTTCCTTTGAAAGTTCTGTATTTTCATGCTCTAGATCAGTTTATCCACATGGTATTCAAGCTCCCGCTTCACAGCCGACGCTTTCCACACGTCGAGATAGTGTACGAGTACCGCAGCAACAATTTTCCAGAAATACGTATGATCTAGTAAACAATTTTCACCCCTTTCTACCTTCCATCAAATAGTGGATGAGAGCTTGGGATTTAAATGATAAAGATTTTATTCCAGTGAATGAAACCCAAAGAAAAGCTATTGATTTTTGACGTTCATCGAGGGTCTTCTTTTGTGGTCAATATGGAGATTATAATGATTACAGGGACAGAATGGAACAGGTTATTCTTGTCAAGTGTCTGTTTTTTATTTGAGAGATTTTTCCTTTTTTTTTGTAGAGTTTTTGCTCGTTCGTTACATCAAGCTAGTCAAGAAAATTGTGAAAACAGCAACGCCGAAAATAGGTTTGTGCACTGACTGGGAATTTTTTTCGAAAACTATATAATTTCTGTTTAGGTTACCGAACAATTATTCGATTAAACAGGCATGCGAGTAGGTCGTTATTTCTTTTTTCTTTCACATTTTCTGAAATTGGTTTTATTTCTTAAAGATTTTATGGTTATGACTACGATGCTCTTGTTCAAGATAAAAAACGAATCAAATACACTGGTGCTGGTTTAAGTAAGCAGAAAGGTCGTACGTACTATACAGTATTATTAAAATCTAATTTTTCTTCTAGTCGTTATGGAACAAACGGAGGTTGATGAAGCACTATTAAAAGGAATCGATGTTAAATTTGGTTTATATTATTATAAATATGTCAGAATGGTGAGAAAGTTTACTTTCTTTCTGTTGACTACTTATCTGTATGACATTTTTTCAGCCTGGTGAAGAGTTACCGGACAATATTTTTAGTCGTTTAACAGTACCAGTTCGTATTGATCAAAATGAGCATGCGACTGCACAACGAGCATCTAGCATGCCACGTTCATCAAGGGCACAACGGCAAACAACAAGACTTTTAGATGTTTGTAGAGTTTTATCTAAAAAAATTGTACAGGATATTTCTTTACTTTGCCTCTTTTAGTGTTTTAAAGATAAAACAAATCCAGTTGTCGCAGAAACAGAAGTGAGTATGACACAATATTACACGATCGAATGTTATTAGAAATTGCACTATTTTTCCATTGTTCTTCCGCTAGTTTCAGCCATGAGAAAGTTTATGTTGTTCATAGAATTCAATTTTGTTGGTGAAATCTATATTATTAAAAAAGAATTCTGAAGATTTGTAAATTAACACCGCTTGTATAATATTAAAACATAGATTTCATGCCATTTTTAAAATTCTAAAAAGACGTTTTTCTTATCATTTTACTTGAAGCTATAAAATTCTATGTCGTTAGGTACAAAAGTATTGTGACTATCAGTCGGAAACTATCAATCGAAACTTTGAATCACCGCATAAAATCAAGATTTTGTTAACCGAAAATTTATGAAGTATTGACAAAATCTAACAAAGTAAAAACTTTTTTTGATTACACAATCGAGCACAAAAGAGTAAGGATTCTATCGAAATCCATTGAATTTTATATTTTTTAAATTTTATTTTTTGACAAAAACTCTGACTTTATGCCTTTCCACTACATCAAAATTAATTGGATTTCATGATGAGAAAGAAACTTTTTATAAACGTAGGAACTGTGACACTGCTGGTTGAGAAGAGTGAGTGAGTTTCTGCAATCACTAAAAATATATTTAGACTTGACCTTTGTCATGCATTTTGACTTTGTTCTCATTTTTCTCTTTAGACTAAATTTGTGCCAACACATCTAGGATCAATACCAAGTGAATCGATTCCAACTTTACCAGTTAACGCCGTTTCTCATTATCCACGTTCTACTACTGTTATGGTATATAAATAAGAAATTATATGTTTATTTCTAACATTTACATTTTCTCTGTGATTTTTGTAGGGTATCAATGAAGAAGCATCACGCTCACCATGTTTAAGTTATTCTAAACGAACTTCATCGACGATGAATAGCAATGACATTAATATGAAACGTTCACAAACACAACTATTAGAAATAAATGACCAAGAATTTGTTCGTGCTGAAAAAATTAAACAAATAAGAGACAAATGGGATTTATTTTATCAACGGGTAAAAAACTATCTCGACAAAATAGAAAATATTGGCAATAATACATTAGAACAAACTTTACTCGAGACTAAATTAAGTTTATTTGCAACTCTAACTGAAAATATCGATGATTTATTAAGAAATAACGAAATTTAACGTGACTGTATGTATGCGTGTGTATTTTTTTATGTATACTTTCTCTTTATTCTCTTTCGTCATATAATGCTGGATTTTTTTTTAATTTATATAACATCAATACTGGACAGAATTTTTTTTCTTTACTTTTTGATAAATGGTTATTCGACTACATATATATATATATATATACGTATATTTTTTTTTGTATTGTACGTGCTATCAGTATGAAATATGCATAAAAATAATAATATGTCTGTATCGATGATGTAGATTTAAAGCTAAATAGGAAAGAATGTACGTTCTACTTTGCAAAGAAGTAAGAGAAAGAGAAAGAGATAGTTTGCCAAAATTGAATTCTACTACTATATAGATCTACGATTGTGTCTTTATCCTTTCCTCAAGATACAGATTGACCAGAATTTTAATCAAGGAAGTTCTATTTTGAATTTGTTCGAAAACGATGTGATTGATGTGATAAGAAAAAAAAGTTGAATGTTTTGAGCCATTTATAGTTATCTTTCTTCTCGAGTTTCCTTCTTTTTTATTTCAATGACGTGAATATTTATTTTAAGTGGTACCACGTAATCTTTTCACCATATACATACATCTTCGTATCTTTGACAAATATGTACTTTTATTTCGTGTTCTCTTAACACAATGTTCAACATAAAATGTAAACTATGCAGACCTGATGATACAGTATATTGGAAGGAAATATGTGATCTAAGTGAGTGCTGAAAATTAGAATACACTTCTGTTAATAGATGAGATTTATCTGTAGCTATCTCTTCTATTTTCATGATTAAATTTTTGGTTGCGTGGACTATAAATAGTGTGATCATAATAGAAGAGAAAAAAATAGTTCTACAATCCATGCTGTTTGCCTTTTAAGTGCATAGAAACATGTTCTTCATCTAGAAAATTTACTCATCTGACAAATTTTTGCAGACATGAGGGCTACTACCAACCCTATGTTCTATGAGCAAAACAGATGATGACTAGTCTATATGGCGAAGTAGGTCTTTTTTCTTTCCTCCTACTTCTCCTCTTTTACATTCAGTATTATATATATATACCAACTAGACATCTTGCTGTAGTCGAACGTGAGACAAATATCGATGTTATGAATAGACAGGAACTGATCACGATGATAGTTCCTACCATGACTATCCATTTTTTATTTTTGGAAAATTATAATTTTCGTCAACTGTCGTATTTAAAAGATATCAGTAGTACAAAATTCAACGCAACAGTTTTCTGTTGATTATTCTTGTTCATTAGTACACAAACTTGTGTACGTGGACATATAACTACTCATTTTGTGTTTAAGATCATCTATATGATGAATTTAGATGCTTTTGATTCAGAAGCATTCGATAGTCAACTGAAATCTCTTTGTGAAACTTCGAAACGGCTGAATGCTGAAAACAAAGAGTTAAAAGAACAAGAAATCATTTTACGTAAACGGCACGAAGTAAATAAAGCTCAATTAAAAAATTATTATGAACAAAAATTTATTGAAAAAAGACAAATGGAAGTAGACAAATATGAAGCAGATTTTAAAGCATTGACACAAGATTATTTAAAAATAAATGAACAGTTAAAATGTAAAGGAGATGAAAAAGACGATTTAGATATTAAAATGATCAAAACTCAACGTGAATTTGATGAAAAAATTATTGTAAACAAACGTCTAATGACAGAGAAAAATTGTGTTGAATTATCTCAATTAGAAAATGAATTAAACAATTTAAATAAACAAATGGATGCAAAAAAACATGCATTAATGGAAATGAAACGTCAATATGATGAATATGAAAAGAAAGGGAATATAGTCAAGGAAGATAATCAAAAATTAGCGGATGATAATAAATATTTAATTGATCAAATGAAAAAATTACGTGGAAATTTTGATGATATTCAGAAAAAATTTGATTGTATTGAACGATTAGGAGAAGGATGATTTTGTTCAGTTAAATTATGACTGTGCATATTTTCTTAAATTTTATTTTTCTATTTTCATCAAATAAACAATTGATAAAACTCAATTTCTTTTCGTTTTATTTTTGTTTAGTGGTGAAAGAGTTGCACTATCTCTTGCTTTTTGTAATATCTTTCATGATATTCAGCTATATGATCATCTTTTTTAAATTACTATTTATATGAAGTGTTATAGGTCAGTGCTGACTCTCTCTCTCTCTCTCTCTCTCTCTCAAACACTTGGTTTCGAGTTAACTTGCGTATACTGTCGCTGATTTAGAACAAGATAGAAAACTTGTGTAAATTTGATTCGATTTTCTACGATAATTTAATGGATGTAGGTTACTAGAATTTTGTTACGTTAGGACTAATGAGTGAACCCGTTCATTTATTTTAAGTGGAGTCAGTTTCCACTCAAATTTGAGCAAATAACGATATAGTAGCAATGAATCATAACGGCAGAACCTCATAAAATATAATAGTGCAATAAAGTAACAGTTCATATTTTTATTTGGTCTTTTGCTCATCCTGGATTCTTCTTTCCAAGTTGTTTATCAGGAAACAAGTCTTGGTTGATAACAAAATTATCGAAGGTTTTAAGACATTGATATTTTCTACTTGTATCATAATTTTTATGTTTCTTCTTTTATCCATATAACGTACATAATAGTGCGGTTTATATTTTATTCAAGGATGATACAGGATTGAAATACTTACAAAAAAACAACAATAGTTATCAATTAAAAACAATCGTCTTAGAATGGAACATACATCAGAATTAACGAGGTTAAGAAATGAATTAGAAGATGAAAGACGTTATTCTCAAGAAATCTATGCATTTTCATTAAAGTTACATAACGATTTAACCGATGAGAAAGCTCATTTAATTCAATTACAACAGAATCATGGATTACAAATACAAACTCTTAAAGAATCATATGAAGCAAAATTAAGAGCAAATTCTCCAATATCAATCTCAAACCTGTCTGATATATGTAAAAGTAAAGAAGCCATTTTGGGTAGTAATGTATCCATTAAAATAGAACCATTCGATTATTGTTCGCAACCAGAAACTAATGAATCACTAACGTATATACAAACATTACAAACAATATTAGAACAAGCTCAATTAGAATTGGCAAAATGTCAGACAGAAAATATTTTTATTAAATGTAAATTATCACAAAAAGAAAAAGAATGCAAAGATCTTGATATTAAAATGAATGATATGATAGCAGAATGTAAAAAAACTAAACAAAATCATGAACGATATCAACGTATTATGCAACATATTAACGACTTTGAACAAAAATTTAAACAAAAAAATCTAAGTCAAAATCATAATATGAATGAATAACATGATATCAACTAATTGTACCTTATGAAGAAGACATTTTTAATTTGTTTAAAACGAAATATTTTGTCAGATTACTCTGTTAGAGGAAAACTCCTTAACATCTTTTCTCTATATAACTTTTTTTTCTTCTAATGTTAGGATAGTGTATCTTTTTTTCTTTCACACTGTTTTAACAATCATTCTTCTTTGTCGTTGACTAAATGTTACACGATATGATTATCTTGAAATCTTTTGATGACTCTTTTTGAAATTTTTATTAACAGAATATTTAGTAGACGAAATTTGTGCATACTGTCTTCTCATTTATTTGGTCTTTTGTGATAGTAGATATAACTTTGTCGATCTCGGAAAAGCTGAGAGGATTCGGTACTAAGCCTGACTCTAAAGAAAGATGTTGAAAAGATCAGATTGAACCGTATGTATATGGTTCGAAGTTGACATAGCCCCGATGCTTGATACACATAATAAATTGAAATATCCAAAAAATTGATCTTTCTCTCTATACTATTTTTTCTCATATTTTCAGATTCTCTTACAAATAAAATTTTACAGTATTTCATCTTTATTTCTATTTTATATATTTTTATGAAGATCCTTTTCAAAGGTAGGATCTTGAATCATTCGTTTCTCAGTTTTAAATCATTCAACCTTTTTGATTCTCTTTCAAATTTTAGTTGCTCACCACTTTAAAATCGCCTCTAGTTTCTCACTTTTACTGTTTGAATTTTAATTCATTATTATGAATACTAACAATCAACTCGAAGATACTAGTCTTAATTCACTTTCAAATGTTGACGAGGAAGATTTTCATGTTACAGCTATGATAGCATCATGTACTCAAATTCGAAATTGTCGAAAACAATTAGAAGATAAACATCAGAAAGAATTGATTGATTTACGTCAGTATTATGAGCAAGGATTACATACATATCAAGCAAATTTTTCAAATATAGTTGAAGAAAATAAACGGTTAAAATTAGAAATTAGTGAATTAAAAAAACAAGTACAATCTCCATTAGTAAATGTTACTGTTAAATCAGAATATCAAATTGAAAACGAAATATTTCCAAAATTAATTAGTGTAAAAGATGAACAAATAGAAAAAATAGAAAATGAAAGAAAAGAAATGTTGGATGTTAAAGATCAAAACGAATATTTAACATATAAAGTGGAAGATATGGAATTGAAGATAAAAGAGTTAACTAACGAAATAGAGATGATATCAGCAAAACGAAATACGGACATGGATAATATTAGTCAAATTAGAAAATATATTGTAGAAATGATAGCACGAAACAAAGAGACATAGTACATACATTGTATAGTTTGTTTTGTTATGCTGTACTTTATCTACAGTATTTATTTACCACGTCAATAAATAAGACTATTCTGTAAGTGCGTAAATTTTCTTTGATTTTCTCTACTTTCAAATACACAACTAATTGTATGTGTTTTAGTCGTGTATTAGCCATTCATTGGGCATCATGATATCTCGTTTCAAACGGTAGCATTCTCGTCGTTCATCATATTTTTCATTTTCTAGTTTTTGCGTTGTTTTTTTTGAATGTACAATTTTAATCATCATCAACTATAGATGCTGTCATTAATCTCATAATGACAAATAAAGCGATCAAACAAAGAGTCCTTATTCACAGGAACAATTTTTTTACAAAACTCCTTAGTGATTTTTCTATATTTTGGGTAGCAGCCGCAACATAATGATAGATAAAAATGGCATGTATTTGAATGGAATTGTTTACTATTGTGAATATGTAAGAATACAAAAGAATCGAATATGTCTCTTCTTCTTGACGTTGTAATTTAATCAACTTTTTAATTTATTTTTGTGCATATGATTATTTATCTTCGCTATTTCCTTATCTTTCAAAAACAGTTGAACAAATACTTAGGGCTGACCAAACGTTCGTAGAACAATAAATAAAGAGCCCTGTCGAATAAGATGACTGTCTCAATTGCAAAACCAAATCCATCATCGTGTAGAGCTTTTCAAGTCACATCGAATGGGTATATAAGAAATCTATTTTTCGAAGTTCGTAGGGAGTTAGATCGAGTTTACTGATGGCAGGACAGGATCCACAATTGTGGTAAATAGCTACTCAGTATTCAAATATTTTCTATATACAGTTGTATAAAGTCTTTGATGGGCTACAATTTGATATGTTTCACATCTTCAGTTATCTAATGTTTGAGAAAAAAAGATGATTACCTATCTGGATTGATAGCACTTTTACCACACCCTATCCTGCCATCAGTAAACTCGATCTAGCTCCCTACGAATTTCGAAAAATAGATTTCTTATATACCCATTTGATGTGACTTGAAAAGCTCTACACGATGATGCATTTGATTTTGCAACTGGGACAGTCATCTTATTCGACAGGGCTCTTTATTTATTGTTCTACGAACTTTTGGTCAGCCCTAAGTAGAAATGTAAAAGGAGTATTTATTCAATAATAATATCCTTCAAGTAATGAACCAACAATGTCATTTTGATGTCAACTGTTTCCCATTTTAATATGAGTGTGAAGCAGTTATAAGGATAACTAATTTATTGTTTTGAACAAGTTAAGTGTACAGTATTTACCGTTAGTATACCGCGACATTTCTTTTGAAAAATTTCCAAGTACTTCCTATTTTTTGGTTAGAAGTACGCCATGTCCTAAGGAAGAAGAAAGAAGCAGATATGTAAATTTTTAGAAGTGCAATAGAAAATTTTTTTCCGCGTATGTGTGTGTGTGTGTGTATATATGTAGGGATGTTGGGTTTTCGGTGCTGGAATCAAAACCGCGGTGCTTAGAATCGGAAAAAAAATTTCAGACAGTGACGATTTAATACAGAAGAGAAAAGAACGAGTTTTTCTATCGGTTTTTTTCCACTCGATAAAGGAACACAAATTTAATTAAACTGTAATAATAGCATGCAAGTTGCATGCTTCTTAATACTCTGAATTTTTGGCTTTTGTTACTAGTAGTCCCCATATAACATTCAATGGATACAAATCTATAAGACAATGTTCTTCTATCTCATATAAAAAATAGTTGCGTAGAAGTATACTCTATGAACACTAAATCTACCTTTCTCAAAACAAAAAACAGCGGTGCTGATTCTTAAATGGGAATCGAGAATCGAATATCCTTATGTATATGTGCGGAGGACAATACAGAACATGTTAGGGAGAAAAAACAAAGGGAACAAGTTAGAAAAAACTCATTGTTGAATATAGGTGAGAAAATTTTCGTGAAAGAACAGAAATTTCAATAGACGACAACAATCTAAAAATTTCTTTTGAACCTAGAAACATTTTTGTCTGTGACGATTATAGTCTCAAACTGTTGCAAATAAAGTATAATTCTATTTTTTTTGTAGATTATTATGGAAGAAAATTTAGTAAATATTTCATCATCGAATACTGAGAATGAGGAAGTTAACGAAGAAGAATTTAATACACATTTAAGAAATCTTATTGAACAAAGTCAACGTTTAAAAGTGTTTCAAGACCAACAAGAATTCAAACATCAACAAGAAATCATTATTCTTAAACAATTACATGATCAAGAATTAAAAAAACAAAAAAATGACTATGAAAAATTATTAGAAAAATGTCACTTAATCGAAGAAGAAAATCATCATTCATCTAATTTAATTGAGCAATTGAAAGCGAATATTGAAGAAGAACGAGTACAATTAAATACTATAATTGGACAACTAAAAGAGGAACATATTGCATTAGAAATTAAAAATCAACAGTTAGTTAAAAAAATTGAATTAAATAAAATAAATTCTTCGCCAACAATAAGCATCGCAAATCAGATTCCTTCAATCGTTTCACCGTCTAGTGAGTACCTTAAAATAGATAAATTTTATTAAATAATTTTAACATCGATTGTAGAAATTTTAAATCATTGACACTCTTTATCGGTTTCTTAATTTTTTTTCGTAGATCATACTCAACAAAATAACCAACTGTTAACATTAACGAATACTTCAATGGATTTAATGGTGAACAATGAAGCGATTGGTGATTTTATCTTGGAAAAAATTACTGATGCTCTTCAAAAATCGATTGATGATGTAAAAAATTTAGAACAAGTTCGTGATAATTTGAATACGACATTAGTTGAACGAGCTAATAAAATTCTTGATTTGGAGCAACAACTAGCAACTGTCATTGAAAATTTAGAAGAAGAAAAACAAAAAACAATTTTGAACAAGGAAATTGATCAAACATTATTTAAACAATATTTTGATAAAGAAATTGAACAAATTGAAATGAAATTTCAAAAACAATTGACAAAAATGAAAGAAGATTATCGAATAATGTACAATAAACAGTTTTTATTTATGAAAAAAAAACTTGAACGTATAAAAGATGAACAAACACAAAATTTTGATGAACTTATTGGAAATATTTTGCAACAACAACCTCAACCAATGACAAGTGATAATGAAACAAGAAAGAAAAGAAAGTCAAGATTTGACTAATTAACAATTGTTTTCTTCTTTTCTATGATTTTGTTTGTTTTTGTTTTTTATTTTAACACAAACAGTTCCTCTGATTATGTACATGTCTAAAGTCACACCATATATTCTTTTCTTTTCTTCGACTAAAATCAGAATGTCCTCAATGTTGCATTTTTCTATTGTTCTTATTTGTTGTCTAATTTTATACTTTAAGTAAAAAGTAAAGAAGAATACTTTTTTTTTGTCTATTACAGTAATTAATTAGACAGTTTTTAGCGAAAATCGAAGTATAGAGAGAAAAATAAGAGAGTATCAATGAATTTGATGAACAAGTGATAGTTAAAATTGAAGTTCACCTAAATATGCAATGTACTTACCAATGTTTGTTTTTATTAGAATAGATTTATGTTAACAAATTTTGATAGATGATACTGCTAAAAAGCCATTAATAAATTAAGTGAAAGTGAGTACTGTTTCGTTTTTTTGAATATAACTTTTGTTTTTATCTGAAATGATTCATTGTCATATTTGAAAAAATGACGAAAAAACGCATGGCGACTAAAAACAATTTGATGATTTTGATGTTGTTGGTAGAAAAATTCTTTGATTGCTGCTCAAAATTTAGAAAGTTTGAATTTAAAAATTTCTAAAATTGACTCAGGTAAACTTTTGTAAATACTATGATTTAATCCATACGACTGTTATCTTAAATGTTCTAAATCTAAGTCTCAATTTTCTAAATATCGGGTAGTAGCCAAACAACTATCTACCAACAACATCAGAATCATCAAATTGTTTGTCAGAAATTCAATGCTTAAGTTTACACCATTTAAGATAGTAATAATATAATTGATATCGTAGTTTAAATTAATCTTTCAGACTGAAAAGAGTTTATTTTATTCTTTTTTTAAAGTAAATTACCCTAGCTAAATGAGACATCTCTCAGCTGCGTAGCAGCTTTACTGGAATAGCCACGCACTTAACAAAACATTTTCGGCAGAGTTTCATGTCTAAGCCGTTAAAATAAAAATTTAGCTTAAAAACTTCTTTTATTTGTTGTTCGTCGAACTTTCCTATTTGGCTTGTCGAACAGTTATCGTGAGAGTCATGGATTTTTCTGTTGTTCATATATTGTGAGATATGTGATTACTTTCATGAATCTGTATCACTTTATACGCAACTTTCATCGCGTAAGTTGAATTCCTGATTAAATAAAAGCTAATAAATATCAGGTTAAAAAAGTTCCATCGATATTTTCTTCGCTACATTAGGAAACTCATAAACGGTATTTGGAAAAGTGACTGGGGAGTTTTAAATTTTATAAATTATATAGTATAAAGATTTAAGATAAGATTGAAAATTATCATGTATTTCTAGGAGATTAACATAAATAATGGTTTAGAATCGTTTAGTCCAAGTGAAAATTTGTCAGCGTAACATCAAATATTTGTTTATTAGACGAAAACACTTTCATCAAAACTATCTAACACGTTTTCTTATCTCAGAAACATTTCATTATCAAGCACCCAAAGCAACAAATATAATATTTGAATAATTAGGGTTCAAATGGCAAACATACCGACTAAATTTAAAATTCATGAAGTTACAACCTATATTTATATTTCATTTTTATCTTCATGGTCACTAATCAACTCAAAACTGAAATATAAAGTCTCTATGAGTTCTCTAAAGTGGTTTTAATATAAAGTTCCAAAAAATTTCGATGAAATTTTAATCAAGTCACATTTGATTTTCCTCTGCTACTGATTGTCCTACACAACCGACAACCATGAACAATCCAACATGTCGTTGTTTGATAGAAACCGCGCGTATGTAGAAAGAGGTACGATTTGCCATTAGCATTTACTTAGTCTCTGAGTCAATAACATTTGATATGAGCTGTATGCATGTTGATTATGTTTTTCTTATGATTGATCCTGTAGTAAAGAAATATAAGTAAAACGAAATAGAATATATTTTATGAGCTGGCGACTTGATATTAAAAGCGATGGGTGTTATTTTATACGATCATAACTTTCTCTTAGATTTTCTTAGAGAATTTTTACGATAAATCATTTAATACTTGCAAGCACTAACGTTGAATGATTTCCATTGTGTGTTGCTCAGATTTATAGAATGCTAGAGCTATTGTCTTTAAGCATTACGACTCAATAATTCTTCTTGTTATTGGGCGGACGCATTGTGTGTCAATATTTCTAATGCTGGTTGGTACAAGTAGAAACAAGGTTTACTAAAATCTTATTTTCATTCTGTTTTTCACTTTGACACGAAACAATTCCACTTTGCTTTCTGCTTTGATTCCGATGGAAGCATCATTCATCTCATCATTCCATCTCAAACGTGTAGTTGATGTTAGCGGTTATTAAGTCCCAGATACTGAATTACAGTCGTTTATTTGTCTGACTGGAGACCGATAATCAATTATTTGCTGCTTGAGAAAGTAATCATATCTTTTTCTGGTTTAGGAAATTTTATTTATTTGTGCTTTAGATAGTACAATGTGTAAATACGTCAAATATTTGTTATTTTTTTTAGGTATAGTTACTTTCTACTACTCTTTGTAGAAGTACTTTAGAAAGGTAGAATTCTAGCGAGTCAAGGAGATCAAAATTTAAAAAGTTCTAGAATGATGAGTTTCTCCTGAATGCTATCTGACAATAATTTGTGTTGCATTCAATCTGACAAAATGAAAAATTTTGTATTGATTTCAAGTTTTAGAAACAATGATGCAGATATCTTGTTATGTTCAAACAAGAATATAACTTTATCTAATAAGAAAATTTAGATACCTCCATTTTTTAATAATACAATTCAAGTTATAACATGTACTTTTGTTGTAGATAGGAGAATGTCAATAATAGCTCTAAATCGCCCAAGATTTGATCGTATTTATACAGAAATATGTATTGGAAATGTTAATGATTCTATAGACGAACAAGTATTATTAAACCATTTCGAACAATATGGTAGTATTATCAATTACAATTTTTTGGGTGGTTATGTTTTTATAACATTTGAATCTACCGAAGATGTTGATAAAGTAATGAATAATCGGCCACACAATATTAATGGTTGCAATTTGTATGTGAAACGTGCTTTGCCCTATGATATCGATCATCCAAAAGAACGTTATGATACTACAAGAGATTTGATGGTGGTTGTCGATGATGATGAATACAAAAATAATAGTTTATTGGAAGAAATGAAAAAGTATTTTTTGAATTATGGACATGTTTATGGTTGCAAATTTGTTAATGAAAAAAATGTCTTATATGTTCTAGTAGAATTTGCTGATTACGGTAAGAATGGCATTTGTGTAAAGTTTCAACCGTAATGACAGATGTTTAAACTACGAGTACATCTATAATATCAGATAAAAGTATATTCGTGCCAGAGATGGGCAACTCCAACTCCGGAGTTGAGCTTCTTTTTAGTGGAGTTGGAGTTGCGTTTTTATTAGATTAGAGTTGAGTTAAGATTTGTTCAACTCCAACTCCACAACTCCACTTAAAAATTTGCATTTCACTGCTTTCTGCGGTGATCACATTAGAGCTGATCCAAACAGGTCTCTCGTTTTTCCTTTCCCATGTCTATTTCTTTTATATTATTCTTTTAGCATCTGTTCTCCCTCTTGTACAGAATTACCTATTCTCTCTGAATCAACGTTATAGAAGGAGAATTTGAAAGAAATGCACAGAAAAGAAAACGAAACCTTATGTTGACGCACTGGATTATTCTTGCTCATTTATTGACACCGTGTGTTGTTATAACCGCTGACATCTCTGTAAAATTAGAAAATACTTCGAATGGTAACATGTAGTTCGTCTGGTTCTCTCAAAATAAGTTCCTGTCGGAGTTGAAACGGAGTTGGAGTTGAGTTGGAGTCGAACTTAGCCGGAGTTGCCCATTTCTGATTCGTGCTGATACGAACCGTTAGAACGACTTACGTTCTCTCAAAAATTCTTACTAAATTATGTTAACTAATAGTGCTTGTTTGTTGTTTCGGTTTTCTAGATGTTGTCGATCGTATAATACTAGATAAACCTCATTATCTGAATAAAAAACAACTAAATGTCAAAAAGTGTATAGTAACAAATAAAAAAGTAATGAAGTTTAACGTTAAGGATTCCACAATGCTATCTAACAATGACTTGCATCATACTCGAAATAACGATATCACTCCACTTTTAACATTTGGTGATGCTATTGATGATGATGATGATGAAAATTTAACACCGATCACTTCTCTTAGTGAACAAGATTTAGAAGCTGAAATATTAAGATTAAAAGATGTCATTAAATCGTTGAATGATGATTTTGGTTTAAAACGTTTAAAACTAGAAGAAGAATGTTGTGAAAAATTGAAAATACTAAATGATTCATCGTCAGAAACAATAAATGTACATAATAAATTAGAACAAGGACATAAAAAATTACAAGAATGTTATGTGATGGCTAAAAACGAAAATGAAGAACTGAATGAATTATATATTGAAACTGAATTCGAAAATTTTAATATTCGAAGTGAATATGAACGAATGTTAAAAGAACAAAGAATCAAATACAAACTACTTGAACAACAATATAACGAATTACTTAAAGAAATTGAAGATGATGATAATTAGTGAAATGACATCAAAATGTAGAGTGGTAAATAATTTTACCATTACAACTCCTCTTATTTGGTCGAATAAAATTTCTGAAGGCTACGTAGTTAAGCAAATGCTATTTGTAATTCTTTTACTGGTCGATTTTTGTTGAATTTTCGTTCGTGATTGTGTAATTTGGTCAAAATTCGTAAAAAAAAGACTGGTCGTGATAGAAGAGAAGACGTATATGAATCGATCTATCTAGATTATGAGTTGGAAACACTTTTTCAAATACGTATTGTTTATTAATGACTGCTGAAAAAAAGACATGATATTTGATTTTTTGCTCAGTGTCAATTGTTGTAAAATCTAAATTTATTACTGTTGACTTCTTTTTCTATCATCCATCCGTCTATTGGTTTGTTCGTTTTTTACTCTATCTATCTCTGTTTATTGGACTAGGAACTGTATGTAAATGCAACGATCGTTATTTTACAGCGTTTTTTCAGTTATCAGTTCTGTGATACCGGTACTCTGATCTTCTTTTGTTGTTATTTTTGTTAATATCTCTCTGAAAAGGAGATGTAATCTTTGATGCTTGTTGAGAATGTTATCATGTGATTCAGATGTCTTTTTTTAACAGGACATATTGTTAATTATTTTGTTTTTAATGTAGTTTATATTAGAGAAGTACTAAATAATGTTCAAAGACAATAAATTTGCATACGCAGAACTGTCGGCGAGAAAGAATTAGTGTGTATTTTATAAGTTTGGTTTTCAGTAGAATGTGGCTGTTTTTCTTCAGTTTGCTGTCGAAAGAGTGCGAAAGTACAGTGTTTCGCAATACAATCTCTATACGAATTGAAAAACTGATTTACTGTCTGTCAAAATTGTCGATTTGGTGTAATTTAGCATTTTCTATGAATCAGTATACTTCAATTTGTTTATTAAGCAATCGCAAGCTCTATTAGGGCTCTTGATAGAATCCGCATCGCTATTTTATATGCTTTAAAATATAAAACTAATATCATATTCGTAAAACTGAGTATCTTTTCTATTGAATATGACCATGAGAAGTATTTCTGTAAAGCAATGGATATAGAGAATTTCCATTGAAAATGTAAGAAATAGCGAAAGATGGAATAGGATTTTAGTCTTTAGTTAGACAATATGTTTAGAAGTTTTTTGTACAAAAATCATGTTCCGATGTTATCGATATTATTCTGAGATGGTTACATGTTGTACACTAATCTTTGACTTTTTAGACATTTCTTAGACGACTTATGAAATCTTATTTTTCGAAAAAATGTTGAATTTCCAAATGATCTAATACTCTTAACTCTGTAAATGTATGTTTATTTATCAGTTAGACAGATACATTAAGTGAGGGATCAGAATGGTAGAAATTTTCTGAACTCTAGAGTCAAACAACAGTTGATTCAACATACACTAAACATCAAATATTGAGTTATAGGAATTGATTTTAGAGTTTTCTATAGGAGACCTACATCTTTTTGCCTAATATTGTACTTATAATTAACGATGTATTCTTTTCAAAATGAGATAATCGTCTCTGTTTTCTAACTTACGTGAATGGACAGTAGACTCCTGAATTTCTCTACTTCTGTTACTCGTCTTCGTTATGATTGGCTTGTCCATGAAATAACGCACGGCCATTTTTCCATGTTTTGTGCACAGACAACTAGTTTGTAAGAACTTTGACTAAAGTCAAGGGAAAAAAATTAAGTTTGAGTTAAGTCGACGACTTAAGTGAAAACTAAGAAAAAGTTAGGAGACACTTAATTCAAAGTTAAGTTTCGTCCTAAGTGTATTTCAGTAAGCTAGACTCCTGTGGGCAACCCCGAATCCCATCCCGTCTGTCCCGTCCCGTGGGACACACGGGGTCGGGACAAAAAACAAATTACGGGCTTGGGGCAAGAAAAAAATTCCACGGGCTCGGGCTTACGGGGTCGGGACAAGTTGCAGAAAAATGTTGTCTCGTAAGTTTTGTCTTTTGATTGTAATTATACTGTAACTTCAAATATTTAATTCTTGTAATATCGGGTGATCCAGAATAAATGGACCTCCTCATACTTTTCTTATAATGTTTTTTCTTTTCAATCAATAGACCTGGTCGTTTTCAAAAGACGTGTCGTCAAATTCTCTACAAAACTTGATCAGACTTATTTCTATAAAAAGTTAAGGAGAAAGATGAAACGAAAAATATTCAACATGACGAAAGGACCAACTTTCTAAGCTATATTGTTTTACAAATTTTGGAATATTTTAAACAGGCTAAAGACAATGAAACAAAACTGAAGATATTTTTAAGTACTTTAAAGTGTGCTCTTTCTTCTTATGCAGTTCACAGTTCGTTCAAATCTAAGTGAGCACTGAAAAATCTGACATTCCAAAATTTACCTCAAGATGACCAAAATCTGCTATTGCTCGGCAGGTGAATTTATGAAGAAAGCTTTAAGGTAACTTTCGCAGTTGAATCTGGCACAGGTATCGTTTCTCGTCAAAATAAAAAAGTTCGAGCTAAAAAGGTGCTATTTTGCTGCAAGATTGATTTTGTATTGTGCATCCAATACTGGTTGATAGAGCTTTTCAATGGTTTCGAAATGCGTGTATTCTCTTCTTCTCTAGTAGAGAATTCGACGGCGCATCTTTTGGAAAAACGATCAGATCTAAGGATTGAAAAGAAAAGAAATTATATGCAAAATACAAGGAGGATCCATTTATTCTGTGCCAACCAATACTATCAAGTCAAAACCGTAATTTTACAATAACTAATAAAAATTAACTTAGACTTTAAGCATCTCTTGTAATAGTTACGGTTTATCACAGTAGAAAAATTTTTTCAAAAAATTACGGGACAAACAGGACGGGGCAAAAAAGCCCATAAATGTTTTCACAGGACAGACGAGTTCGGGACGACATTATTTGCTCACGGGCTCGAGCTTACGGGACGGGACAAAAATTTTTATGTTCGGATTCGAACTTACGGGCTCGGGGCAACAGAAAAGTTTGTCCCGCAGGACTCTCATGGATAGAGAATTTGCAATAGGAAATTTCAATTAGTAACTGTTAAACCTCAAAGTCTTGTTTAACTGTTAAAAATTTTCTTTTGTTAGAAGCTCACTAAAATTTTTATTTTGTGACACTTATTAATTGTTATAAAGTGCTTGTCTATTTCTAAATTTAGACATTTTTTAGTCAAAATCTAAAGTATTTTGTGTATATTAATATTAGAATGGAAATACTGTTTTGTGTTGTTAATCATTTATTTTTAAAAATATTATAATGGACAAAGACGATAGAAATTATTGTGAATTATTCATTGGAAATTTAAATTATGAAACAAATAATGATGATTTAAAATTTTACTTCTCCAAATATGGTGAAATTCTTCAAAGCAAAGTTAGATTAAATAAACGAGGAGAACCGGCTGGTTTTGCATTTATTACATTTCGTTTCAAATCATCTGTTGATGATGTAATGAAAAATCGAGCACATTTTCTTCATGGAAGAGAATTATTTGTTAAACGTCAAATTTTATATGATAATCAATACCGACATGAACGTAATAAATCATCGACAAAATTACTTGTATACAGTTATGAAAATGAAGATATTTTAAAAAAATATTTTGAATATTATGGTCAAATATTAAATTTAGAATACAAAAATGAGAAAGAATATTTATTAACGTTTAATGATTATGATATAGTTGATAAAATTATCATTGATAAACCTCATATATTACATGGAATAGAAATTCAAGTTCGAAAGGATATGTGTGAGAAAAAAGAAACAACAGTGATCAATCGTCGATGTCGATTTTCTGTTGTTGTATCCGATACAAATTTAAATTCTTCTACTATTTTGACAACATCGACAACAAAATCTAAAATAAATGAACCAAATGTAAATGATTTAGAAGCAGAAATTTTATATTTAAAAGATCAACTAAAATCTATGACAACTGAATTTGAGACAAAAATCGAAGATATGAAAATAAATCAACATGAAAAAATAAATAAAATGAACGATTTAACAATATTAGGTAGAACTACACAAAATGAATTGAAAGAAATATATGAAAAAATGAATGAAGAATATAATTTAGCTAAAAATGAAAATGAGAAACTCAACGAATTGTATGTTAGTAGTGTGTTGAACAATTTTAATATGAGAAGAACCTATTCGAAAGCGGTTAAAAATGAAAAATTAAGATGTTCAAAATTAGAAAATAAATATAATACTTTAATGTCAAAAAGACAAAATAA
>CAJNOQ010000488.1:0-49103 GCA_905250885.1 Didymodactylos carnosus | reverse complement strand
ACTAAGTTTCAAAATTTTTTCCTCATTTTCAGCAATGTGTCGAAGTAAGAAATGGAAAACCTGATCGATGTTTTGATTTCAGAATTAGTAATAGAAAAGCAATCATTCCTGATCAAAACAAAACAAATCCGATCGAAAAAGCGTTTGTTTTGTAGAAGTTACAGGACTTTTACTCAAAGCACTGCTACACCCAGAATTTAATCATTACGACGCACTCGATAGAAACCTCCATAGTTCTACAGCCAATAATCGTCATACAGAATATCAGTCGTACACATCAATTCGATTTTAGATGAACATTAATTTGGTATATAATAAATTTTTATATCATTTGTAGTTTCAGTTCTACCCCCCTGGAAAAATATTATTTCCAACCGAGTAGATGATGTCTTTATAGTTGAAATATAGCAACATTTCTTGAAATAAGATTTACCTGCGTTCACTTCGTATGTTATCCATTAATTCAGCATATGATGGTACCTTTGGTTTCAGAAACGTTTTTGTTCCCAATTCTGTTCTCTTTCGTTCTTCTTCTTTGTCATCAGTGAGAGATCTTTTATTCTCTTCAATATTTTTTAGTATTTCATCTGTTAATTTCGTCTTACTTTGATCTATCTGCAATGGGATAGCCAAAGTAGGAGAAAGGGCAGTAATGAAAACTGGCTGTTGTCCTGTTGAGGATGAATAAAAAGCGGACGCTTGTTGATGTGCGACGAATGCTTCCTCAGACGGAGGGGGTGGTGGAGGTTGCAAAAGTATTTCAGTCAGTTGTTGAACGTTTATTCTTTCATCTATAAGATTTTCTTCTGCTCTTGTTGTTGTCATTTCGTCTCGATCTTTTTCCACCAATTGACTGTCTGATGGTCTTTCTTGCTCATCTATTGTGCCGCCATTTTCTGATGTTAACTCAATCCCAAGTTCCTTTGCTTTTCGTTGTCGAATTTTATTTAATCTGCTTGCCATTGATTGATGTCGTTTTTCTTTTTCTAATAAATTAGTTCTTTGTTCTTGTATTGTTTTGGCTCGTAAGTCATTCAATGTACTCATTTGTTCTGTACGTTTCTGTTCATCTTTTGAAAATTGATAATAGCCCACACCATGTTCTCGCTTTTCATCAAACAATATATCCTGATAATGTAATTGTGTTTTATCACGAATTGCTTGCATATCTTGCTCCCATTTTTCACGCATTTGATCACGATGTACACGTTCAACACGATCAATTTCCGATTCAGATTGTTCAATAGTAGTCGAAGGTGGTGGTGATTGTAAAGATTCTAACTGTTGTTTTTTTTCTAACTCATCCCTCGTCAATAAACGTGTGCGACCAAACGAGTCGACATATTCAACTTTATCACTATTATTAGCAGAAATAATTGTTGGTTCTTTTATTATTGTTGTATTATTTTCATATACTTTTCGTTCAAAATCTACCAAAAACATTTCACCATCGTCATCACGTAATGTATGTCCATCTTTCATCAATTGATCATAAATTTTAGATTTAGCTTCGAGAATAGCTCGTGACTTAGCAAGTGCTAGTTCTTCTTCACGAGACACTGGCGATGTTATTGATGTGATAGATTCTGGTGCTTCCTTAGCAGTAGATGACTTTTTCTTTGACGGTGTTTGTTCATCATTTTTCAATTTTAAGGATGTTTGAGATGTCGTCGATATCGATGGAGATAATTTCGTTTGAAAATCATTACGTTTACGAAATAGTTCTGCTCTTAATACGAACAACGAGGCTGTTGTTGCCTCAAGATTTTTTTGTTCTTTTTGTGGAACATCCATAAATTACAATCTAAAATTTAATAAATGAGATTATAAGATGAATAGAGAAATTTAAAAATATCTAATGATTGATTCCTTAGCAAAGAACGATAAATGTTACATCAGATTGAAAAATGAAACATTTATCTTAACTACCAATACCTCAATGTTGCTCATAATTCGTTTCGTAACATGGTTTGTTTCGTCAAAACATTTTCAGTACAAGAAAACAATGACTTTTTATTGATAAAACATGTCTAAGACAAAATTGCATACATATCTACAAAAATAAGTTTACAATAAGTTTAATGGAATGATAGTTTTACCAAAAGAAAAGAACTTTTAAACTTTTTAAAAGTTTTCTAACTATTAACACAACACATACAATAAAAGTACAGGAAAAACTATAAAAAGTACAAAGCTATCAAAAAAACGTACAAATTATGGAAAAAGTATAGAGATGCGTACACGCTGTAAGAAAACTATCACAGAGTAGTGGTTGATAAATAAATTTACATAGCACAAGTTTCTTATTCTAATTGATAAAAGAAGATAGATCTCATTATTCTCATTTCTGAACTTAGCACAATAAACAGAAAAGTAAACTGTGACTTGGAGTATGCTATCTGGATGTAAAATGTTATTTTCTAATCAATGTAAGTCGCATGAACAAATCTTCTTCATATATAGAAAGTATATGTAGCTCACTAAAATTCGACGTGGTGATCTGTTCGTTTTATTTCATGTCCACTTTGTTTTGCTAATAATATGGCTATATTTCGTGCACTAATAGCTTCAATTTCCATACAACTTGAGGCCCACTCTAAAGCATTCAGATAAAATATGTTATCACTCAAACGTATTGGTGGCATTTTTTGTGGATAAGAATATTTTGGATAAGCAAACCAATTGATTTCATTTAAAATTGTATAATTATCTTTCATAAATATCTGATCATAATCGGTTTTAGATAGTTTATCGGGTGAAAATACTTTGTAAATATTCAGTGGCTTTTCTTTATTCACTGACGAATGTTTATACTCGACATCAATTTGTTGTGCAGCGCAACGGTATGGTAATTTTGGGTTTGTATAAAATATGGCATCTAAACGCTTACACTCATCGTTTGTTAAATTATATTGAAGGCAATTGAATCTACCATAGATGTAATTTGATATTGTGGTTTGCATACGATAATCAGTTGGATTCAATGTCAATGATGATAAGACAAAATCTGTCATTTTATCATGTAATGGAAATGCTATGACGGCAAAATCATATTCAACAGCGTGAACCAATTTACTATTCGCTGGTTGATAAAACAAACGTACACTCCCACTATCATCATCGTCCTGATCTCCTGATTTCTGTTTAATAACTTCTTCAATATTTTTAACATGACCACTAACAACGTGTACACCATGCTTTTCTTCTAATAACTTCAATAAATGTTTGGGAACTAAATAATTACCGCCTTTGACGTGCCATAATGACGACCCAGTCGCCATCAATGATACTAGTCCTGAAAGGAAAAAATCACCAACGTGTGATAGAAGCCAGAAGAAAGAATTCTTTCACTAGGAAAATGTAGGAATATCTCTAGGTGATTATGAAACAAATATGATTCATCATAGCTATCGTCTGTTGATGGAGACTATCTAAACACTTACCAGGAAAGCCATGCATTGTATCAATCGATTGATCATAATTTACCAATGCAGCAATTTGCGCTAATTCTTCAATAAACTTTTTATTGTAATTTTGTTTCATTAATAATTTTCGAAAAGATATTTTCGTTGATTCATAAAAATCTTTATCCAATAATTCCAGAAACTCGCTAACTGTCTCGAATGATCGTCCATTATCTTGATAATCATATATACTATAATAACGATAAACTCTGTTTTGTATTTTAAATAATTACAGTAAAATAGATAATTGACTATTACCTTAAAAAATTTGCTAATTTTCTTTTTATCCAAAAGTTCATTCGAATAATATCGAAACCATAACGCCATAATACTGAAAATATTCCTGGTATGTAACGTGTTAACGTTGAAAATAATGTTTTACTACCATCTGATATAATATAAGAAGTAGCTGGTGCAGTTAAACGTTCTAATCCAAGCTCTTCAGCAAATTTGACCATATATAGATTTTTTTCATGAATAATTGAGCCACCAGCTTCATACTGTTTGTCTTCAGCTTGAACATTAGCTAAACGTCCACCAACTTCATTCGTTTCGTAAATAGTAATTGAAACAGAATCATTTAAATAATGTTTAAGCCAATAGGCACAAGTTACGCCGCCAATTCCTGATCCGACAATTGCCACATGAGTACGAGGGATGACTGGTTCCTCAGCGTCTTCACTATTATTGCCAGTGACGAATACAGAAGCTAATAAACAAAAAAATAGATTAACTGTTAAATGAAAATGTACTATTCGCATCTGAAAAGAAAGATGGACAAAAATAAGTTCGATTAGAAACATCTGAGAATTCATTTTTACGAGTTATACCTCGTAGCTGACTTCTCTTCAAAACGACTATGTTTTAAACAAATACTGGAAGATGAAAGAATAACCTGCCTTGCAGCAATCATTATAGGGTGCTCACAGGTCAGATTCATCAGTTTAAAGTGGATCGATACTTTCTCTGCAGTTGATAATGTTCGAAGATGGTCATCTGTCTCTATGTAAATCACCAAACTCCAGTTTTACCGAGAAGGCTAACTTGGTGCAAAGTTCTTTCACATAAATGTTTGAATTTACTAACCACATACGAGCTTTTTAGCTAGAAACTATGACACAAATCACAAGAGAGTATTTGTGTGCTATCGGATGAGTGATCCAGGACATGTAGACACGAGTAACTGACCCAAAACTAGTACACCATTTGATGAACACAGCACTTTTAAAATATGTGACGAACAACGTAACTGTTAAGCCAAGTTATAATTACGGTAACTGAGGCTCGGTCATTACTTTTCAATGCGTCGAAATGGTACAGTACATTGTGCGACTGTTCTGATGTTTATAACTATTTTTGATGTTTTTATCTTAAATTAAATTTACTAACAGAAAGTAATCATTTTTTATGGAATAATATTTCAGATGCTAGTAGACTATTGGTTTAATTTCGTTATTCAGCCCAAGACAGATATCAATATAAAAATTTGTATGAAAGAGAATTTCATGCTACGTAAATGTTGATGTTTTAAAGTATATATCTCACTGATTGAATGCTTATTATTTTTTGTTATCTTTCAATCTATAATAAACAGCTCTTATAATCAGATTACATGTCAGAAAAAGAAATATGAATCACTTATTTTCAAAATAATAGAATAATGTGAACGAAAAAAACAAAATAACGAAAAACAACTATGAACAACTAACCATGAATATGTGCAAATCTCTCTCTTTCTCTCTGTTAGATGAGGTTTATACAGGGTGAGGAGAATAGCTAAAACAAAAAAAGGTTAAGAGGCAACCAAACAGATATGTATGTTCATTTGGGAACAATAACAAGAAGAAAAAAATCATTCGTTTCAAACATAAGACTATGTGCACACGTATAAAAATAGAAACAACAAAAAAAACAAATAAACGTTTATTTCAATCGTTGAGTGACGTTGGCTAATGCAACAGCAAACGCTGTTACACAAGAAAATGGCCATTCAAAGTCCAACGTATACATGTGATTTTCAATACGACCAAACTGCATCACCTAGAAAAGAAATTAGAACCATTGTACATAGCAAAACTCAAATACGGATAGGTGTTTTTTACCTGTTTTCCTTCAAATTCAATTTGAAAATTTTTTGCCGATTCCAAGGTCACTCTACCACCAAAATCTAACTGATATACTTGAGAAAGTTCGTTCCAAATTGGTGGTCGATTCTGCATCGAATAAGTGCACGAATCTCTATCGTCTATTGATCCTCGAGATGCAATAGATTCAGATGGTGATTCATTTGTCCCACTTGTGCATGCCATCATTCGATGTCGAGGACTAGAATACCAGGACAACTAAAAAAAAATAAACAAAAATACACATTTTAACTTTCTATCATGAATTATAGCCGCATCAATTTAAGAAATAAAATATACAAATCTAAGCTCATGGCTAATTCTTCCATCGAAAATTTACATCTACACAACGGAACTCTATTGGAACTGTAGGAACAAAGTGACAACTATACCTTTTGCTGATGATTGTTAGTCGTCGATGGTGATTGGAATCTATCTGTCGTACCAGTTCTAATTGGTGTTCGACAAATTTGTTGTTGATTGTCAATATCATCATCTGGAATTCGCTGTATTTCATCCTGATCTTCATCCTTCCGCTGTTTATTATTTTCCTCATTTGCTGATATCTGTTGATGTTGTAAAGATGAAGACGATGCTCGTGTCAAAATTTTTGACTGTTTTGGTGATGAAATTGTACTTTTTTGTTGATGTGATCGTTTATCATTACTTAATTTTGTTGTCTGATTTAATGTTGGATCACTTAAACTTAATTTTTGTTGAGCAGAGAATGTAGAGTCAATATACCAGTCACGATACGTATCCGGTTCAAAACAATTTTCTGGACGTTGTTGTTGAATATCTGACGTCGAATATTTTTGTACTTCACTATCGTAACCGGATGAATCGTCAATTAATAGTGTTTTTGTTGCACTGGATGTTGAAGCATCAATATTAGCAACAGTTGATCGGACATTTTTCATTTCAACTGTACTTTTATGATGCTGAATTACCATTGTAGTAGTAGTGGTAGCTGTCAATGATGAAGTATTTGTGGGTGAGCAATGTCGATAATTTGTAGTCGATGTGGACAATGCACGGTTAAATTTAGGTGATAATGGTTCTTTTACTTTGATACACGGTGGAGATATTGGACGAATGAAATTAGCTAAAGAAGCAGCTGGCGATGTTGAACGACTAAGATTTATCGGAGAAGTTGACGAAGAATTCGCTGCTGATGAATCATTGTTTGTATCATGTCGATGTAATTTATTATGACGATGACTAGTACGTGGAGAATGACGTATAGACGAAGACGTAGACGAATGGAATATATTTTTAGCAGTGCTCGAATCACTATGTTTTTTATTCGAATTCTGTTCGGATAATAGTAGTATTGAACGAACACTTTTTAGCTGAGGACTCATTGGAGCTATAGGAATTGATGAATTGAAAGTGCATGTCGTGGGAACATTTCGCGATTGATGTGGATCCAAAACCACTAAAATAGATGAAAGCGTTATTTCTCACTAATTTCTAATTTGGAAAGTTATATCTCACCAAAACTGTCATCATCTTCTTCAATATCTTTTTCTACTTTACTTGTTTTATTCTTGTTTTTCTTTCTTTCATCTTGTTTACATTCTGTGTTGTTGTTATCAACTGCGGCTGTATTGCAAACTGTTACGGTCATTTGTCTTGGTTGTAAATGTAAAAATGATGTTTTATACGTTACACTACCAAGATATTCAGGTAAATAAGGTGAATTTCCAAGAAGTTTAAATCTTGTGCCCCATATGTTTGCTGCTATTGTACAAAGTTTATTCATCTAGAATTAAAAAAGAGTTTATCAGCTAACAACGTTTAATACTCGACTAAATTCACTTCTTACATGTTTATGTTTTAATATTTTTGGTGTTTTCTTTCTCAAATGTTGTTGATGTAGTGATTGTTGTTTTTTCGTTGAATATGTAGTATTATCAGCGTCCGAATCATTTCCTGAACTACAACCTGAACTACTTTTCCATGTATCGTCAGGTGTTTCACCTCGTTCTCGTATAAATGATTTTGGAACAAATACTGAACTAGGCTTCGGTACTAGACTAGTACGATTTGCCGCCGTTAGTGATTTCGGTGATGAAATATTTTGAAATGTATTTGAACGAGGACGATTGAGTGGTTGTTTAGGAGTTGAGTTGGGTGATACTGGTGTTGTTTCACTATTATTATTAGTCACTGGTACTTGCGGATCAAATATGATGAAATCTGGACAAATTTTTGACACACGTTTTGCCGATAGTAACGGTATAAGTCCTCCTAAATATTCTAAGTATAATACGTATATTGCACCACTACCACTGTTATTATTCGACGATGAAGACGAGGAAGCGGACGAGACTTCATTATCATTTCTATCGTTGTTATTATTATCGATACGTTTCATAGTACATTGTAATCTCAACCGTTGTTTCAGTGGTTCACACACAAATGTTCTTAATGTATTTTGATTTGGAAAAAACCCTTTTATTGTTGATCTATACAATTCACATAGCTGGTGCTTCAATTTCGGTGGCAATATTAATTTTTCAATATTATGTAGAGAATTTTTTAGTATCTGTTGTTTGATTTTAATCTGACACAATTTTAACATGGATGGAAATGATTCATGGGCGATCCATGCTGTATAAACTGCTGCACCACATGCAATAAACAATCGTTGATCACCATGAGCCCAACATAGCGAAGACAATGAACGAGTCTAAATATAAAATCAAAAAATTAACATTTGCAACACTGTATCCTGAAAATTGACGTATGTCAGCATTATACGATAACCTCTTTGTTTAGAAAAAACTAGTATAGCCACAATGACTAAGTAAACACAGACATAAAAGAACTGTTGTGAATCAAAACAACACATACTATATTTGGTATATGTAACTTATATAATAGTTGACCGATGCGATTATAGAATAGAACATGATTATCACAGCCAAGATCATGCATTCGTTGATGACCACCAATAGCAAGAATTTGAGACGTCGACCAGTCCATTTTTATGCCTAAATAAAATAAGCATTTATCGTAAAAATCGGATTTTTTTAAATTTTACAGTCTTACTTTGTAAACCAGTTTCAACAATGGTTGGTGCTTGATCCATATAATTAGTCATAAATAAAACTTGACCATGTTTCAAACTACAAGCCAAAACATAATCTTCATTTACAAATTTCACTACGCCTAAATAAAATCAGAAAACCAAATGAAAGTTCATTAATGACTAAAAATTCTAAAAATCGCTTACGTCGCTGATCAGTTTCTAGTATACGATGATTTACATAGAATTTATCGCACGAATAGAGTAATTGTGTAATTGGATATGTTGAGAGTGAAAATACTTCTGTTGTGTTACCTCTATAATCCATTAGTATCATGCCACCATCAGATGTGCCGAGTAAAACCTAATGAAGAAAAAACTGGCATTCATCAGAAAATACTTTAAAATTAAATATTTACATGAGTATCATCTGGCGTCCATGTCACAGCCGTTATTTTACTCTGAGCTGTGTTGACAACAGCCGACCAATATCGTTGACCTAAGCAACAGATTTATGTTAATATTAAGCAATGAATATATAGATAACTGTTTCTTTACCCGTAACAGATCCAACTAGAACAAATCCATCAACATAACAAATAACAGTCATTCGTCCATCATGAGACCAGGCCAAATCAGTCACAGGATGACTTCGATCATTAATTAACTCTAACGACCATCGAGATTCGTGTTTGACCCAAACAAAAATCACTCCTTTTTCGTCGACAGTAGCTAATTTTTGATAAGGAGCATTCCATGTTACAATTCTAACCTATATAACGATACTTAGAAAGTAAATATCTTAAACGTTCTCTTTTTTCTCACATCTGTACGGTGTGCTCTTAAATTGAAATTTGTTCGTTCGAATGAATGAATATATTCTTCTTCATCATTTGTTTGAACTGATGTATGAGTGATACTAACAATATGATTACTATTTCCGGTGGCTAACCATCCATCCTGCAGGAGAAAGATATATATAAACTAAAAAGAAATACATTGTAACTTTAAATATACCTTAGATTTGTCTGGTAATGTTGATGATTCAGATTCATTGTTATTTGCCGATATAGTAGTTACATCACTAATATAATTCATCCATGATAACGACTGTATCGTTGAATCTGTTCGAGCAGTATTCGATAATTCGAGATAAGCAAACATAATAACTTTTGTTTTTTTCTCTTATTTTTGAGAACAGATCCTGTTCTACATTCTTTTTCAATTGTTACATGATTTTTATAAGAAAAACTCGATATTGTGCGTTCATACTTTTGCAAAAACAAAAAGTAACCAAATAAAAAAAAGTGAAAAAAAGATCAGATCTAGAAAACAAGAAAAGGCATGGTAAGACTTCGTCGTCGTTTATTTATTTTTTATTTTTTTAATTTCCTGATAGAATAGTATTACATTGAGTGATATGATGCAAAAAATAGTTGCGATTTTGTTCTTGTACCATTTCTTTTCTTTTAAAATAAAAAAAAGTTTATACTGACTTTGTTAAAATTAAAAAAATTCATTGTAGATCGAATAAATATAAAAGTTAGTCCGAAGTAGTTATTTGAATTATATATCAGTAAAATTTTATACAATGATCCTGTTTGTTCTAAAATTTAGTAATTCGTTTATCTCAATATTTCGAAAAATAACAATCCTAGAATAAAGGTAAAGTTTTTTTTTATACAAACTTGCTTTTTGCTGCGTTTCAGAAGAACAAGAACAAGAAGAAGAAGAAGAGGCAATCGAGCTGTGTATACAAAAGAATTAATTTTTGAATAATGTCAAGGTGAAAAGATAAGAGCAAATACATGGACATGTAAAAAAAAAATGAATTTATCTATTAGTAGTGTGTGTTAGCGGTTTTCTTAGCTCTTGCTGTCTCGTTTAGTTGTTTTGTTAACTGATATTAATTCTACATTTCTATTTTATCCATGAAATGAAATATTTGAAAAGTCTTTTTATTATATAAAAAAAATTCTCCCGCCGTCTCCGTTTTTTTTTGCATATATATCCATCACCTTTAAGAACAAAGAAGAGAAAGAATAAATCTTTTTCTCTTTTTACATATACACACACTATTTATGATAACTATCTTCATTCCATTAAGAAGATACGCTTTTAGACAGGAATATACAAGTGTGTATCCGAAATAGAAGAATGAAGGATACAAAAATTATACCTATTTACTAAAACATAACGTCTATCATGATTTAATCTTCATTACAATAAATCTTTCACCATTTTTCTTTTTTATAGTTGTTCTTGTTGTTGTTCTCTGTCTTTATTTTTCTTTTCATTTTACTGTATTTTTCTCTATTACAAAACTAGACATTGTGTGTATATCCTGAGAGAAAAAAAAAATGAAATACGGAACCATAACACGTCTCTTTAATGTACTTATATGTAATAATAAAACAAAAAAAAATCAAGTCAACAATTATTTTTGACAGAATTGTATACATTGTATATTCACTTCTCTTCTCTTCTAAGTTTTCATCGTAAACAAGCTGTTAAAATTATGATTTAAATTTACATTTTATTCTTTCAGAAAAATAAACGAAAATAGATCCATTATAACAATCTAACGATAATAAATAATCGAAATTTCATGTTAATATTTAATACATAAATTAATGCTACACTTTTATTTTAAAAGCTCATACTACTGTCTACTCTAGTTAATATTAAGTCTATTTTATAAATAAAGTTTTAATAGAATAAGATTTGAAATTGAAGATACTACTCTACTTAGATTATAACTAAAATTTAATATGTACGAGCGAATATTATCAAATACAAACAATATCATAGTCAATAACGTATGCTAGATCTATTAAATGGGGTTAGTTAGTTTATCATGGATTCCAGATATATCTGGTGATAAGAATAATATTTACTTAAAATGTCTGTGATGAAATTTTGAGACAATTTGATATTTTAACCAAGGATAAATGTAACGAGATAGAATTAGCAATGTCTATTTAGGTTAATTAAGCGAATAAAACGAATTAATTTAATGTATGAACATTAGAAAATTATATTCTTACACAGACGTCTAATAAAAATGTTTTTTCATCGTTTTATATCATTTATTTTTTTTTCTCTTTTTTTCCAGACGCTATCCTGTTAGGGAAACGACAGAAACATTTTCTAAACGTCTATAATACATATATTTTCTTAAAAGTGAATGTATTTGTCTAAAAGTATACTACATTTCCTCAACTCTAATCTCTCCTCCTTAAGCGTATAAATCTTTTGTCTTTTAAAATTGTATTTTTGCTTAAAGACATAAAAGTTGTTAAATAGACACACACATGATTAATCGAGAACAACAGCAATAATTGCTTTGAAAGTCTTTCAAAAAACTTTTTTCATTATTTAAAGACAAGAATAGTGGGAATATATAACGACTGAAAACGAGATTTCTTTAAAATAAAATAAAAAATAAAATAATCTGTATTATCAATTTTTTTGAAAGACAAAGAAGTCATTTTAGACGATAATTGTAACTGAGGGAGAAACGCGACACGATATTAATAAAGCTACTAAATCTTCTCGTTTTTCAAATTAGTTTGTTCTCTCTAGATTAATTTGTCGACACACAAGAGTTCATTGCCTATGTGTTCAAATGTGTGTTAAAGTTCATGTACTTATTTATTTAGTGCACATCAATAAAATAATAATAATATATTGACTTATCAATCATCCCACGAGAGATTTAACATGCACGCATCTACATTTTTTTTCCTTACTGTATCCTCTTCCTACATCATCATTAAACTAAAAAATTTGTTTACAACAAAGTCTGGACTTTCGAGAAAAAAGAAATGCCGAAATAACATTTCAAAACTTATAACAACTTTTAACTCTTGTCGTTTATGTTTTTTTTTTTTGTCAAACACTATCCTAACAATCCACTAATTTAAACCTAAATACTTTAGTAATAATTTAGTATTTTCTGTTCAAAAACTAATCAAGATAAAATACTTAATGATAGAATCTTACTCTATTCTATGAAGATTTAGACATTATTCTCGATATTTGTGAGACTTATTTTATATGTGATCGATTTCTAAAACCTTGGAAACCAATCATATCTACACAATAAGAAATAAAACAACATAAAGACGTTTACGTACATGGGAGATCTATTTCTGTGTATTGTTATGGGTGATACACAATAGACTTACTACAAAAACTTAAACTGATAATTAACAAATATTAAAAAAAATTACATCATGATCTCCGTTCTAATGAAGCAAGTCAGTCGATGTTGTGATCAAGGAAAGTCCTTGAAATCGCTTAGCTTCAAAATTTTTGTAACTAACAATTTCTCTTCAGATCATACTGAAGAATAACATAAAGATTAACAAAAAAAATAATAACTACTTTGGTACTTCAACAATTCTTGAATTGCCAATAACGAAAAAACAATCCATGATTCGATAAAAATTGTCTCAATTTCTCCTTCAACACAGGAATCAATATAAAAAAAAGTAAAAGAAGTTGGTTTAACTTGAAAACCTAGCGTAAGCGGCATAGGCTTTTCTACAAACAAAAGTTTTCTGGGCGTTAGTTGTGCCAGAGAATACACTGATCTCGAATAATAACTAATTAGAACAACTAAACTAATTACTGATTAAATAAGTTTTAATGCGCTACTTTTTTGATGAAAAGTATCCGCACCATCGGATAGTTGATGGACACGAACGCCACTCAGTAGTCCCAAAGGATGCCATGCATACCGATGCGTACTGATTTTTACTAACTATACACTAAAACTTTCTTCTAGGATTTGTATAGTGCAGTCGGCAGAGCCAACTAGCGGTTTTTTTTAACAAGGCTTTCCTAAGACCGTTCCAAAAAATTGAAATATTACAACGAAGTTCTAAAAGATGGTTGTTTCTTACAAAATATCTTATAGAGCGGGCAAATTTTGTTAATTTGAAGACAAATTTCAAACTGGCATTCCGCATTTTTTTTTTGCCCTTGCATTATACAACGTCCTTATATTCCAGCTTTTGATTTTTCTCAAGCGTTCTCATTTGTAAAAGTCGGAATCACTATTCTTAGAGTTTTCTAAGAAAATGTCTTCATTTCAATTAATCTTCTCAGATTTTTAGACAATATCAAAACTTACTAATATAATAAGCACAGAAAGATTTGCCGAGTGTTTTACTCAAATAGTGAAAAAATTTGTGACTTATCCCTACAAATGTGAGAAAAAATGTTGGAGCAGAGAATTCATTTCATAAAAGAATCTTAAAACACTTTAAACAAATAAATCAACTGAATATCAATCACAATCACATTGAGTCACAACAAAACACAGCACAACGGACGGACAATATAATAAACATGATTATTTTTCCTGTGTAGCCAATCAACGTCTCACTGTAAAGATGTCGCAATAGTAGATTCTGATTGTCTAGTCATTGTCACGTTCTCCATTAAGGACACAGGCTGAGATGGTTGTCTAGTATTTTAGCAACGTAAATATAGCAGCTGACTTTCCTGAGTATTGTCACCAGCAGTGCCCACTTTACGATAGGCTGTTGCAACATTCATTACTATCTAAGTTTTGAGAAAGAGAGCGTTCCATATAATTTTTGTTGCTTATTCATTTATTTATTCATCTATTTTGCTTTGTTTTCAATAAATGAAAATCAGAGATATTAATTTGAATCAGATCTAAGCTTATTCACAGAACTTGGCTGCTTATTTTTGAAGTAGGACGCCCTAGTTTTCTCTTTTTTTCAGCGCTGTCATAATTTATCTATCTAACATTTTAAAATTGATGGACAAAATCTTTCCGTAACCTGTTTTTCTGAAAGGCTTCGAGATGACCGATTATTTTTAAGTATATCGTTTGGGTTTTACTAAGAAAGAGAGAAAAATGCTGAACAACTTTAATTTCATTATATCAAGAAATAAAGATGAAATGATATTATAAACGTTCTTTTGATTGTAGAAAAAACTGGCTAAGAGAGGTGTATACATTTGTTTAAGTGAGAACAAAATATTCATTGATAAAGTTGATTATAATTTCGAAGCGACGGTACTTGTCGTTTTTATCAAAAATAACATCTACTATGAAATTATGTTTACTGAATTCTTTTCTCTTAAAACCATTTATGTTATTATGTTAACCGCCAGCATACTGAAAACATTGAATTAGATTGAATATGATGCTATGATATGCAATATTAAAATATGCACTCAGATATTTTAGCGCATATTGTTTATCGATATAAATATCTGATTTAGTCATTAGTTTCAACGATATTACAGTAGTAGTATAAAGAGCAAACAATCGTTTGAAAAATTTCATAATTTTTCAGTTACTGGATGTTATTCCTGATTTATTTTAGATATGTGTAATACAATCAGTATGCGAATATTGCGTACACTGAGGTAAGACAATTTTTAGACATACACTATTTTTTTTCTTTTTATATCATTCTAGTAATGATCTTTTTCCTTTTACTTTCATTATCTTTTATTTGTTTTTAACAAAAAAAAAATCTATTTCATACTCACTAATCTTTTCTGTATTATTTTATCTCCCTGAGGATTTTACTCGATTTCGATGATCCATTCAAATCAGTCGAACGAATTAAGGTTTTTTTCTATCTTTAATGATACATTCTAATTTTGTACATTTTCTTTTTCCGATTTTTTTTTCGATAATTTAAAAAAGGTGGGATAAAGTTGAGTTTAGTAATATAAATATCGTACTTAACTAGAATACTATAGTATTCAATCCTCTTCTATCGATAAAAAGAACATTTTGTTTTTCATATTTTTAGTCTAAGATAAAAAAGGAAAAATTTACATAGTTCAAAGATTATCTTTTTTTTTTCTCATAAGATGTTCAAATTTTTTTCCCATTATTTCGCCTTTTTGATAAAGTAGAAACTGTTGCATGATTTTTTCAAATACAGTAGTATGAATTATTAGTATTATAAAAGCCATCATTCGATCAACAATGAATGACTCCTGAGGATAGTGAGGATGCTTTCTTTTTTTTTGTTTTATATTTGATCAAATTTATTCTGGTTTTTCTTTTTTTATTTATAATATGATTTGCATGTGGATTGATAAAAAAAAATATAGCTACAAAGCTTACTTTTAGAGATTTAGTTTTGAACGTAAAATGGAGACTTTTTGATGGCGATGGAATACAAAGATCATGTTAAAATGTAACGTTATTTTAAGGATCTGTTTAATATGGTCCAATTCTCCTGAGAAATTTTACTGTATGATCGAAAAATACTGTAAATATTTCGCTCTGTATTAACTGTATTCATGCGAGTTTTTCGTTTATAAACTTCAACTCAGAATTCTCATTCTCACCTCTCATATGTTGGAATTATTTGTTATAAACTACATCAAGGTTTCGTATGTTGTTAATCTTGGTTTAAGAAAAATGTCCAAGAGCACAAGTACTTGATAAAACATCGAAATTGATGTTTTTCTCCTTCTTTCTTTTCTTCTCTTAATAATTTCTAATCAAATAACACTGATTGCAATCGGCATTTTCAATTCCAGTTTTTCTCACTCACTCTCTTTCTCTCTCTCTTTCTCTTGTTTAAGTTCAAATGTCTACTTGTGCATCGTATGAGTTATGTAAATTCATAAATATAAAAATTTATTACGAGTGGATCGCAAAATGCTAATTTTTTTTTCGGTTGTTGTTGTTATTTGTTTGTTTGTTCGAGAAGATGATACTAATAATCTTTTAAATTGTTTCTGTCTTCATTTCCGTTATCAATGAAAGTGTTCATTTTTTTTTTTCTTCATCTATCTACTTCTGAAAAGTAGAATCCGTTCTTCTTCAAATGATATGATTTTGATTATTATTAATCTTATTAGTAGAGATCGATAGAGATAGTGAATAAGCAGATTTTCTTTTGCTGTTCTTTTTTTTCTCTCGTTCTCTCCGTCTTTTTTTTTTTAATAATCATATGAACGCATATAAAATGATTGTATATTTATTTCGGATGTTTATCATTCACTTATTCATTTTTTTGTTCAAATCATGATTGCATCAACTTTCTGCAATAATCAGAAGAATAAAAATAAAAATATGAGATTAAAATTTGATGATTGTTTCGAAAATAATAATAATAATGATAATAATTTGTTATTATTTTTAAAAAATCAACAACAACAACAACAAAGTAATAAAGTGTATAGAACAAAAAAGTGTGAACAACAAAATATTGCAAAAAAAAAATTATCATTAATGAACACGATTACCAATAGTGAGAATAATTATCGTTTGAAATATTATCGACATATGAACTATTGGTCATCAAATAAAAAATTTTGGATTACATATGAAAATCCAATATTTCATGATGGTTTGTAGCATATTTTTTAAAATTTTAATAATTTAGAATAGATGTGAGTAACTATGAAATTATTTTATACAGTTTCATCGTATAATATATTTTTTGAATTAATGAAGTGTCTAATTCGTAATAGTAAATATAATTCAGGTTTGAATGGAGTTTTACGTTATATAAGTTAGTATACCTTATTCTATTATTCGAGATATTGATCATTATCCTTTGATAACAGGTGACTTACACGGAAACTTAAAAGTAGAACAAGTGACAAAGTCTAGAAGGTAATAAATAGAGTAGAATATTTTTGTGAAACTTCAATTCTTCTTACGACTGAGACTAGAGTTTTCTTTTATGTTTATTCTCATGACCAAAGATGTACGCTGCTGCCAAATACCGAGAAAAGGTTTTAAATAGTATACATTATTTTCTTTGTTTGTATGTAGTATAGAGTATGTCAGTTTCTTCTTAAACCGTATGAGACAGTCTTATTCTTTTTGTTGATGTGTTATCACATTATGAAAGAAAATAATCGATGTTATGCTTATCTACGAAATTAAAAGTGTAATTTTAACTTTGTTTTTAGTCAGTTTTTATGCGCCAATGAACAATTTCTACTCGCCGCTGATAGCGGAAGAAGTTCTTAGAGTATTCCGCTGTTGTCAAAAAATGATTATCGGTGTACATGTCTGAGAACAATAAACATCACAAAAAAATAATCGAATAACTGTTTTTATACAGAAGTATTTTAAACGTATGTCGACATAATCGTTTACTATTTTGTTCGAATAGATTCTCTCTTCCTTCTAATCGAAATCGTAATGGCTCTAGACATTTCTAGGTCGTTCAGTTTTATTTAAATTTTTTCTCGTGGTATAGCTGACACTCTCTATGTTTTTGTCATTGTATTCTGATTTCCGTGTCACAGATAAGTCTCCCAGGCCTACTAGACTTAAATAATGTCTAAATGTTTGTTAAGATAAGAAAAAAACATCCGGAAAAAACTTTCTTGCGAACAGAGTGCTAATAGTCTATCGACGTAAAACAACAAGTTGCATTTTCTACGTGAAGTATTTCCGTTTGTCTACTACGTCTTAAAACCTTTTTTGTACCTGGAAAACTTTTGGATTACATATGACAATATGACAATATGATATTTCATGACAACGTGTGACGTATTTGCTAGGGTTTTTATATAAGACCGTAGATGTGGTTAACTATAAAATTATTTAACATAGTTTTACCGTGTAATGTAGTTTTCGAAGTCGATGTATTTGTAATTCTTTAGCGTGCAAAAACTACTTTTTAAAATGTAATGGATTGTGTTTGTGGTACTTCACCTGATTAAAAGTGCAACCTACACGAAGATACTTTAAGAACAAAAGTATCTAGTAGTACAATCGGATTAGGATTAAGTTTTCTTTTGTGTGGAAAAGAATGCTAGTGAGTTGATTTGTTAGACGAACACAAGGAATTTTCTCTACAATATTACACAATGAAATGTTCTTTTTCTCAATGATCTCTCCCGTAGTTACACCACTGAATATACTCTATGGAAGAGGCAGAATTCTTACAACAATAGCTATTAGTTTAAATATTACAGAAAAGAAAGCGTAGTTCATGGTACGCTATCGAGTACTATAACATGTTCATTTTAAGCGAAGGAAATACAGGGATGTAATAAACAACAATTGTGAATGCATGTATTTTTTAGTACTTACAATGGCCTAATATTGAATTGGGATTTGAATTTTACTTTCTTAATTTATGCAGATCTATAAATTTAGGGCTCAAGCTTTTTCAAAAAATTTTTCGAATTTCTCCAGTGCATGAAGTTCTCTTCATTCTCTGCAACAGTTATCCATCAATTCTTGACAGATATTCATGAAACTCACTATTTTTCGCTATGAAAACAATCAGTAATCTCAATCAAAGTTTTATCTGAGAAAAATTCAGTTTGATACTCTCAAGATGTGCCAGTAGATGATAACGAAAATCATTCCATAAGTTGAAAAGCGGGTAGAAATTGATCAAATCTGCTAAAAAAAGAAAATAGGAGTTTTGATCAATTATAACCCACCATTCGATTGATTTGATGATCTTAATTCTATTAGCAGATATAAGGATCTAAACTGAATTTCTCTCATATCAAAACTTGGCCAGAATTTTTAATAGCAAAAAATAGATATGGCTCCAAGCATCCGTTTAGAATTGTTGCTTACCTACTTTATAACTGTTTATTAGTTTAAGTATTATTTTTTAAGTTGATTTATCTAATGAAGTAATTAATTTCTATTGCTAGCATGAACTGTATTTCTGTGATTTCAATTAATTATTAGATCGTTAAATGTTCAAAAAGTATCTGTGAAACATTCCTGAAAAGTGACAGTTAAGATTGTTTTCTCGAAATTTAGTCGACATATTTTTGTTGATTATCTTTTATGATGTTCTTTTTTGCTTTGTTGATTATGTTGTATTTTTATTTTATTTTTCTCAATGTCAGAACATATTCATATAATAGTCAATTTTGTTAATCCCACATGAAATAGTGAAATGATTGACTTTCTCCTCTTTTTCTCTCTCTGTTCAATTCCAAGTTGTCATCGATGATTGAAAAGCTGAACGAAGAAGAATCATTTTTTTTTTCTTTCTTTCTATATTTTCTCTTGATCATTTCTTATTATCAATAGTTGTAACAAAAAACGACAGTAATAAATTGTATGATTCATACTTTTTTGGTTTTTTTTAGTTCCAATTGATAGGAAGAGTATGTCATTAAATAATTCCTGTTCTATAACAAGTTTTGATAAAGTCTTATATGGTGGTAATATAGATGAAGATGAATCCAACCAGCGTCTAACAAAATGTCGGTAAGGTGATAAAATAATTACAATATTAATATTTTCTATCATCCTTTTTTGTTTTTTTATTTTATTTATTAAGTGAAACATTTGATAGAGATATTCATTCACCAGCTGATTCAACTGACAGTGGAATTCAAATGGCATTTAATGACGATAACGAATCAAAACCACGAGCACAATTATTACGAGTAAATATTTATAGACAAATAAATGATAAAGAAGGATTATTGTTCGTTTCTATTCTAGAATGATGAATCTTTAGCTTTACCCAAAGGTTGGGAACGTTTTGAAGGTAATCTGATTTAAGTTGATTTAGTTATTTTACTAAATAATTACTTTATTTTTGTTTTCTAATTAGACGACGAAGGTGTTTATTACTGGCAAAAACGAACAGGTCTGGTAACACGAACGCCGCCCGATGCCACGTTTACTCAGTCACCAACACCCACATTATCCTCATCATCATCAAACGAAACATGCTTTGAGACTGGATCATTGTTATATGAAAGCCAATCGAATTTATCAACGAAGGTAAAAAAATTAGAAGAATATATTTGGAGTCATTTCTTGAAATTTTTTTTGTAGAAGACTGACGATGAAAATGATAGTAAAACGTTGTTGACATCTGCCACGAACGAAGAAGGAGAAGTGCAACAACAACAACAACAACATCGATTTTATGTACGATCATTAGGATGGACAAAAATAGCTGAAGAAGAGTTAACCACTGAGCGGAGTAGTCGCGCAGTGAATAAATGTATATATGAGTTGACAAGGGGTATTAACGATGCCATTGGACGATGGGGAGAAGGAAAAGATCTTTATATGGATATTAATAAAACCGATTTGTTATTAATTGATCCAACGGAAATGACCATATTACATAAACAAGCAATCCCATCGATAAGAGTGTGGGGAGTAGGACGAGAGAATTCAAGGTAATTATACAGTCTGCTGTAAAAAATCTTAAAAAAACCTTTATTCTACTTAATTTTTTTATTACCAGAGATTTTGCCTACGTTGCAAAAGATAAAGGAACACGAATTTATATGTGTCATGTATTTCGTTGTGATAATATTCCTGCTCGAACAATTGCAAATACATTACGTGATATATGTCGAAATTTAATGATTGAACGTGGTTTATTAACTACAACAACGGAAATTAGTAGTACCGATGCACAAAAAAGGTATACAAAACTTTATCAAAAGATGCATGCATGTACTGGAAACATTGAGCAATAGAGAAAGGCAAAATACCTAAATGAGTTTAAAAGAGACAATCATGCTGATGGTGATGAGTTTTATTTATGTTTTGTTTTTATTAAAGGCCTACATCATTTCCAGAATCTATACGACATAATATTCAAACCAGTAAGTAAACTTGATCGATATCTGAGGCGGAATTACATCAAAAATTGTTTTAGCTGTTTCGTTTCCTACTCCAATGGAAGAACCTAAAAAATTATTACAATGTACATATCTTGGATGTACCTATGTGGATAAACCCGGAGGTTAGTTGTTGAATTTCTTTAAAGTTTTATTTACTCAATTTTCTTTTTCAAAGGAATGGACATTCTGAGACCGGCAATAGATAAAGTAGCAACAACGGTACCAAAAGAAAAATGGCTGGTTGTAAATGTAAATGTATCACCATCAACTATCACAATCTGTCATGATAATGTAAGAATAGATAAAGAGACATATTTATTGCAGTTCTACGATAGAGTGACTGTTCTTATTTACAGGAAAATAATGAACAAATTTTTGAATGTCGTATCAGATATTTATCGTTTATGGGAGCTGGAATGGATCCAAAGTAAAATTTGCTTGCCTATTTAATTTTATTAACATTTTGAAATATTTCTTATTGTAGATGTTTTGGTATTATTATACATTGTGCCGATAATACATTTAAGTGTCATGTTTTTCAATGTGAACCATCGTGTGCTCAGTTGTGTAAGACAATTGAAGCAGCTTGTAAAGTAAGTGAATGGAAATATTTAGAATACAATATATAAATGAGTTATATTATTTTAGTTACGTTATCAAAAATGTATAGATGCTCATCCACAAGCCGCAAAACAAATTGAACAAACAAAGGTTAACTATCTTACATTGATATCGATTTAGTAATGCATACACTTTTCCTTATGTTTCTTTTAGTCATATGGAGCACAAATAAAAAGTCTCGTTGATTCATTTTGGTATGGCAGACGTGAAATTCATTAACTCTTTTTATTAATTTTTGTTTTTGTATCTTTTATTACTGTTCGTAGAACGATAGAAAGAGATTTAGTGTTTGTTTTTTTCTAATTATTCGTAGTCATAAAATAACTAATCATGCATTGATTTTTTATTCGTTTCTGACTCACTATGTATAATGAATCTCTTCATACTGTTTTGTGTGAATGTGCCCCGTTTCGAGTTTACTCACATAAATTATTATTCTTTTGTAAAAAAAATAAACAAAAGAACAACTTTTTCTCTTGTATCATTTAAATTTATTGTTTATTTCTTTTTATTGACAATCATCAATACTCGTTAATTTTTTTTTTCTCGAATTAAATATTTAAATAAAAACATCGTCAGATGATTTTTATATTTTTGAGGATGTTTTTTTGTATCTATCAATATTTGTATATTCATAGTATTATCATGAGAGAATAAATAAAACAGTATTTAAAACATTCTCAATGATCAAAGACATTTCAAGACGTTTTCTTTGATAATATATAAATGATTTTCTGTAATAGGATACAAAACTATAAGGATTAATTTGTATTTCAAAATATCCTCTCCATTATTTGATAGTATTACTGACTTCTATTAATCGTCATTTGTATACTAAAGGACACGAAATTTGCTATAATTATAAAGTTTAAATTACATCAGCTTGAAAAGTTATTTCTTATGAAGATTTGTGTCTTCTATTTTTTAAGATATCTCACAAACAATTCATCGCATAGAAACTCGAATGCGAAAATTAGAGCTAAAAAGATTTTTCATTTTATTCTAGTATTCAAAATTAGATTTTATTCATTCCTTTTCAGAAATGAATATTGCATAAACAACGGCGAGAATAAATTGTCGTAATGGAGTCAATGTTGATAGATACTTTAGGTATGACGAAGTATTACCAAAATCCCTTGTTTATTTTACCTTTTTTTGTTTTGTTATTTTAATAGCGAGTAAAGGTACCGTTTATTCACACCAACCGTTGGAAAGCACACATATTGAGAATAACAACAATATTAGCAGTCGCTTTCATTCACCGTCAGTGCGAGTAAGATTTTGAATTGTTAAAAAAATTTTGAATTGTTTTAACTTATACCTTTTTGTATTTTAGTCGTCACGAAATGAATCTCCCGAATTGTCGGCACCATTCATGAAAAGTCTTCATAATGCTACTAAACGTAAATAATTTGAGGTAAGTGTGTTTTTGAGAGAAAAATAAATTTTCTATTGTATTTTTTTAGCTGAACAAACGTTATACGCAACGTATGCTCAAACATTAGCCGAAACAGAAATTACACAAGATTGGAATTCATGGATCGAAACAATGGCAATTAATTGTCGAAATTGTTGTTCTGAAGCAGAAATTATCGGTCCACAAGTATATCGTACAACAAAGTTTAGTCAATCAGATCGTACACTTCGATTATTACAAAAAGAACGTGATAGTTGGATATTATGGTCACGTGCACGTGATACACTAAATAATACTCAACATGATTTACCTAATGTGGTAAGTTAAAATTAAACTTTTTATTGTATAATATTCAATCTGTTTGTTTAGATTCCAAATAGTAGTGATCGATTAATTGTCGAACATCATCTATTATTAAATCCTCATATGCGTATGGCAAAAGCTGTACTATCATGGTTACATTCAACAAAATTAGATGAACAATATCAAACATCATTAAAAATGTCAATGTCCAAATTAGAACCAAAGCGATTTTATTGGTATGAACATCTAAAAATAAAACAATAGAAATTCATCATTAACTTTTGTTTTTTGTATGTTTTTTCTCAGGGAAAAAACGAGACATTTTTTAAAGGCATCGTATAATGAGAATACATCAAATCCCTATGTTACTGCCTTAGTAAGTGCAAAATTCTTTTTTTAATAACATGTCGTTTAACAATAATTTCTCGTAGGATTTTGATGCACCACATAAGCAAAAACGTCGTCTATGCGATAATGATGAACAAGAAGAAAATGATCTATTACAAATTGTATTTTGGTTATTAAGAGTTGGAGAATATTCAAAAGTATTGTCATTTACACTTAATTTGAACATTTAGTTATGTACCCTTGATATTTTAGGCTAAAAATTTGTGTAAATCGACTGGATATCATTGGTTAGCAGCCATATTATGTGCAAATGAATTATATCATGATGAAAATTATTATTGTTCAGAATCATCAAAAATTATTTATCCTGTTGAAGGTAATCAACGGCGAATACAATGGATTGAAACAATGTATCAATTATGTGCAGATGTAAGTAATAATTGACTTTTAAAAAGATGAAAATTTTTTTATTTGATTTATTGAATTTCTATTGTATGATGAAATATTGTTTCAAATGTCCTAACCTATGGTGCGAAAGTCTTGTCCCAAAATGTTCCTTCATTTTTCGATCAATTATTAGCAATTATTGAGAGTCAAAAGCAGTCAATTAGAAAATGACGAGTATTTGTTCAATGTTTTATTTTTAACTAAAACGATTTTTTTCTTAATACTTTTGTAAGTCTTTATTTTTCTCTCTTTTTATACTTTAATTTATTTTTAATAGTATCTCGTCAAAGTATAATTCTAACATTCATTCTAATAACAACTTTATCAACAAACACTCTTATTAATTTCACTCTTATTAATTCTTATATCGTTTATTTTTTATTGAATTTGTTTTTATGGAAAAAAGATCCTCATCAAAAACAGAAAATTTTCCTAGTAATTGAGTGTGTTGAATACGAAAAAGCACTTTCTCACGGCTCTAAATGAATTTTATTTTTTTTCTTCACATTCATATGAATGGGATTATACTATGTCACTTAGAAGAATAGCAGAAGTTAGTATATATAGGACGAATAAATTGAGAAATAATTACTTTCTACACTAACCATTCCCGTAAAATTTTCCCTATAAAAATAATTCCAGTGCGGCACTGTCAGTGCGCATGCCGTGCCATCGGTCACTGGCACTGGCTGGCACCGATGTACGCCGTGTCCAGCAAGTGCCAACTGGCAACCGTGCGTACCAGTGCCGATATATTTCTGCCCAAAAAGTGCCGCACTGAAATTTATTTAATCAATTTAAAATTAGTTTTTTATTATAGTTGTTTATGCTGAATTTTGTATTAGAATGCGGCACTGATCAGTACCACATCGACATGCCAAAACCATGCGACATTGGCTCGGCACTTCTCTTATGAGAAGGAAAATATGAAGTCAGAAAGATATTCGAAATATTAGAAGTAGACTGTGATGTTAATATAGACAGAAATTGACAAAGCAAAATGGTGATGGAAAACAAAACTTCGGCACTGGTGCGCATCGGTGTGTGCATTCTTTCTGGGCATCGGTGCCCAGAAAAAAAATTATCAACTTACCTATTCCTGTTATCATTTATGCCCATTTTTGCCATTTTTACTTTCACCGTTCTCATTTTTCGGTTTAACTCAGGCATATGGTCTTCGCCAATTCATACGCCAACTCCGCTCTTGACAGGAGAAATATTAGCAAATAAATTATTGGCTATATTCAAAGATGATTTGCTAGCGCAATCAAGTTGGTTGGATGAGAAAAAATAAATAAAATTCACGAACTAATAGTATTTTATAATAATGCAGAAATAACTTTCTCGTACTAAACGCATTTTTAAAAAATGTAATAAATGAAAAAAAGTCGTCTGGACAAAAGTCTATTGTTCACTTGTTTTTCGATCCAGATGTTACAAATTAAAGAACTAATATATAAAATAACTTGCCAAATGCAAGATAAATGGCCAAATTATAGTAACATACGTCATTATCAGATTAGACGTTTAACTCCTTTTTACCTTGTCCTCCATCATTTTAAAACATAAAATAAAATCTAGTTCATCGACAAGCTTTTTATTATTTCAAAATTATAGGTACGATTGAAATTATATGAACGTGCCATCTATGGTTTATTATGTGGTCGTATTGATGCAATATTACCCGTTTGTAAAACATATGAAGATTATTTATGGGCTTATATTTCATGTTATATTGAACAAGAAATACATTATATTTTAGTGTAAGTTATTTTTAACTGTTCTATATCGTCTCTTATTTAATTATTATTTAGAACTGCTCATCAACATGAATTAACTGATGATGAAAAACGTCGTATTCTTGATACAACATCATGTTTATCAATTACCATGATATTCGATGAAATATTATCAAATTCTCCAAAATCTATTCAAAATGAATCATTAACACAATTTAATCAAATTCAAAAGTTTATTATTCTTGATGATTATGATCAATTGTTACAAACTATCTTAACTATTATACGTACAAATAATTATGATGGATCATTATTAAGATTTGCTACACATGTTTGCTTATTTTTATTTGATCATTCTAAAGAACGTACAACATTTGATCAGGTAGATAAATTGAATTTTAGAAAAAAAAAAAATTTATTTATTTATTTTTTTCTTATTATTATTTAGAAATGGATATCAGAAATAATTGGCGCATATATTCATCATCTTATCGAATTAGCATTGAAAGATTTTGTCTGTTATTATATATCAAAATTACCAACAAATATTCAAAGTATAATACATTTCATAAAATATTTGTTTATATTTGAAAACTAGTAATATTAAATATTTCTAGTAACAACTATGGCTGCATTTTTGGATACATTAATGAATCGAAATGAAAAAGAATATTATTTAAAACAAGCGTTTACATTTAAAATTGATATTGATGCATCATTAATCATCTTAGCAAATAAATATCGACAACAAACATTTATTCAACAAACACTCGATTATTCTACTTACAATAATAATGATAATGAATGTATTATATCAGCAAGTTCAATTCAACTAGATGAAGTAGATCATATTCTTATTATATATTTTCTAATTAGATCATTGTTTATATTCTATCTATTGTATTTTTGTTTTTAGAATGATTTAAAACAACTTGAAGTATTAAAATTATTAACAACATTTTTATCTGTACAAACATTAGAAGGTTTAAGATATTCAAATCGAATATGTCGTTCTTATCTAAATGAAACAAAATATGATGGTATTCGAACTGCATTATCTTATTTTCCACATGATATTCATTTGGTACGATTCTTTTATTTTTCAATTATATTGTTTAAAACTATTGAAATATTAATTGATTCATTCATTTCAATTTTAGATGGATACTATAAATAACGTTCACCAAAAATCATCTGACGATATTCGAGAGTTTAAATCATTTGGAACATTTATCGTATGTATCATTTTTTTTCTCTACTAAAAACATATTCAAATTTGATTATCTATTTAGACTGCTCTCGAAGCGATTAATCGTTGGTCAGAACTACATCAAAAACAACAAGTGCGAAATGAATCTTTATCAATTGATTTGACAATGGATGACGATGACGATAATAATGCACTTGATAGATCCTATTTAAATATAGTTGTTAAGGCATGTTATGATGTATTAGATTTTTCACAAGGATTTATGAATGATATTCAAGTATGTTAATAAATATACTTTTTTTGATTACAAAAAAAAATATTTATTTTCACTGTGATATATTTTGTAGACTGATAGTCATAACGATGAAAGTCGAACAAATGAAATGTTAATATTACGTCAGAAATGTGTATCAATGATAGCGTGTACACTATTTCGTATATTTGATTTAAGTAAAGAACATCGACAATCAACTCAATTACTCATGTTTTTATCTGATGGTAATAAGAAATTGTATTCGGTAAGTGATTTTTTTTTTTTTATCAAATCTTTCCTTTCTGAAAATAAGTATTTATTTTTATTTTAGTTATTTCCAAAAGAAGCGCTTACATCCATCCTGTTATTTACTGAACGTGCATCTGAATTATGTCTAAACAAATACAATGAAACAATTAGCTTTGAATAAAAGTGATTTTTTTGTAATTTTTCTGTGTATTTGTTGGTGTTTTTTTTTTTCATTTTTTGTATGGTACAACTCGTACACCTGATACTTTTTTTTTCTGCATTAAAATATAGGAAATTGTAGTCATGACTTTATTTTTGTTGAGTATTCAGATGAAATATAAAATGCCCGATGTTGAATGTTGAGTTACTACTCGTTCTTAATTATTCAAAACTCGAGAAAGAATAATTCTAATTCTAAAAATGGTTTTTATTTCTGTGGACACTTTTATAGATAAATTTTAATTCAGAAACTTTGCTCGAAAACAATGAATAAGACACTAGGTAGCAGTATATATATTATAGAGAATGTACAGACCTTCGTCAGAGAATGTGTAAAACAAATAAAAAAAAGATTTTAACAATATGTTGAAAGGCTTTACAAAAATTTAACGATCCTGGTAGTAATTGGTCTTCGAAATCAAATTTTTCTTACTAAAATTTTTTTCAAGATGCAAAAGGAAACTTCAGCTACACTATTGTCCTATGTCTTCTACAAAAGCTTCCAAAAGCGCAGAAATCATTGCTGGTGTATCAGTGTTTATATATTCAAAACTGTTTATTGTTCTCCTTTCAGCTTAAGTAGCGATGCTTGTAAAGCACAAGGAATATTTTTATTAAATGGCATAACAGATTTTCATGAGGTGCATTTTCTTATGCTAGATAGTTCTGGTGTATTATCGAACAAAATAGGAAAATATCATATCCAGGTTTATTTGTAGAAATTATGTGCTGGAATCGAAATTATTGGGAGTGATATTTTTTATGCCTTTCCCTTTCTTCTCGCAAAGAGCAATGAACATATGTGTATACAGGTGTGTGGAAACATAGATAGAAGAGAATACAAGTTTCTGACTCTCTCTTTGATCTAAATTAAATTCCTTCCGTAAATTCGGTAACTTACTATAATTTTTGAAAATAAAGATCATACTGAGATTTTCGGTAGAATGCTTACAGCCTTCAATTCTCTATCAAATGAGATATTGCATGAACTTTTTCGTTGAGTCATTATTTTTCTAATGGATTAGGGATCGAGAGTAGGCTAAATTAATGTTAATTAGCATTAATTAGTCACTAAAAGAATGAAAAGAACATAAATGTTTACATTATTTCTCCTAATAAATTCTTCACACATAAAAATCAAATTTTTATGATGAATGGATAAGTCTGGAAAGTTTTTAATAATAGCTTTGTGCTAAAAATTTAACAACATTTTTGTCAGTAATTAATTTTTTTCCCAGCCATACAATTCTAGTAGGCCGGAAAAACTTTCAGAAATATTGTTAAAATCTTCTTTCTATTTATTTTATACATTTTCCATTGAAGTTTAAAGTCTATTTTGTACTTTTGTAATTTCTTTGGAGATTCTACAGATTTTCCGTTAACTCTTTGTCTATTCTGTACTTTCTCCATAACATATATAATAATAATATGACAAATAAAAATAGTTAAAAATAATCGACGTTCAACTTTTCTCTAGCTATGTTAATGTAAATAACCATGTTTGACTAATAACTCATTAATAATATCATTCATTTTCACTCGGTCGTATTATAATGATTTTAAAATTAGTTTAATGTTTATAAAAGAAAAAGGTAGAAAGACAAAACTTATAATTTTAATTGATTATTTTGGTTAAGATTTAATTTCAAAAAAAGAAATCAACGCAGATTTTATTCGTATCCTACTATTAGTGTGCTCAAAGTTTCATGGCGTCTCGCTGAATTTCAATCAGATAAATCTAAATTCAATTATGATTTTGTACTAAGCAAGAAGAAAGACGATGGATTTTGTGCGCTCTCTAATGCCAGTAACCTTAACAAAAGGATAGAAGTTCGTCGTATCATTATTCAACAGCTTCTTGCTGGCTAATCAACCTTGGCATGTATTGTACTCATGCACTAAATAAAGAATGATTTCAAGATAAATTTAGAAATATTTGTGACAAAATATATAAATGAAAGAAAAACAAACTTACAAGTGGTTGTTCAGCCATTCACTGTCGTCACAAATGTTTTTAAATTTATCTTGAAATTAAAAACATCCCATAACAAATACGTCGATATAGAATGATTGTTTTCAGAGCATAAAATAAAATTAAGATTAGATGATGTATTTCAACACTGGCTACGAAACTTCAAAATTTGTTTAAGAAATTATTTTTCCACGTCAAGTCTGTTTTGTATTAATACAACATGTATTTTCATCGGTACATCCAAGAAAACATAAAAAAGATCAAAACATTGAACAATAAAAATGAGTAATAATATCACAACATCGTTTGTCCGATAATAGATGACTAAATTGACTGTTCTTCAAAAGGATGGGTGATAAAAACAAACAACAAAAAATAAAAAAACATTATAATAAAAATAACAAATAAAATGGTACGAATATGTGTTATTTTTGACTATCTGATATATTTGACAAAATACAATCGTAGGCGTGAATAATAATAAATAAAACGAGATCATTCTATTAATCTCGTTTAAATCATATTGATAATATAAAAAAAATATTTTTTTTTCAAAATCAAATATGAGATTAAAATATAGGTTGATACAGACAACATAGATAAAAGAATCAATGTTGGACAATTTGGGTTATTTGCTTAGCTAACGTTCGAATATTTGAGCCGAGTAAAAATGTGCGATGATCACCGGATGTTATAATGACTTGAACGGGTTTTTCTGACACCTAAAAGAGAAATATGAGAATATTAAAACTATTCATCTATACTAACAGCAAGATATCAATTTTGAAAACACTATTTATCTTACTTGATCAAGACCATAATCTTCTCCAATTGTTTCGCTATATTCTGAACTTATTTTTACACGAAATAATGTTATTGGACAATCAATTTTTCTTGATGGTATATATTTGTGAGCTGCAAATAATTTATTATGAAATTTGTGTCCAGCTAATCGTAAATTATCTTTTCCGAAATGTAGAATATTATCTAATTGTTCAGCAGCAAACGTTAAACGATCTTCATATGATGGTAATGATGATAGTTCAAATAATATCTAAGAAATAAAAAAAATAATTGAGAATATGATATAAATGAATTGTTTAGAAAATGTCATACTTTTTTCTGATCTAAATTAGGTAAAAATTGTTGCATATAGAAATATAAAACTGCAGCTTCTGCTTGATTTATTTCTGCAAATTTTGCATGATAATTTTTTGTATGTGCAGCAACATAAGAATGAGAACCATCTAACAATAATAAATGTTTGATACTATTGTGAGATAACTGTAAAGCGATTTCAAATGCAATACAAGCACCCAATGAATAACCAGCGAGAGATAATGGACCATCTGGTTGTATTTCACGAATTTTCTAAAAAAGCAAAAGTATATGTAGATACATTTGAGTCTGAAGGAAAAGACATTGAACCTGTTACCTTTATGTAGTATGAAGCTGTATGTTCAATAAATTCATCGGGTACATCTTGTGTACATTGTAGACCGTAAACTGGAAATGGTAAACATTTTGCTAGTTCGCTTAGCATCATCACATGTCCTTCAACTGGATGAATAATAAATAATCTTGTCGTATTATCATTTTTCTTGTCTTTTGTACAATAATCATTTAATTCTACAACAGTATTCTGTGGTAATAGAGTATCTAATGTATTACTGAAGATTTTTTCTTCTGTTGAAACAGTTATTTTCTGTTCTTTCTTAGAATCAATTTCTTTTAATTCTTTAACTGTTAATTGTTGAATATCTTTCGAATGAGTAATTGTATATTGAAAATTTTGTTCGAGTAATTGTTTTATTTCAACACTTCCCAGAGAATCAAGACCCAAATCGGATAATGTACTATTATTATTCATTGTATTTGCATCTTTAATACCTAATATATGGGCAATTGTTTCCAACAAACTTGTTGTAACAATTGATGTTTTTTGTACTTTTTCAGCTAATACATAACTTGACACAACTGCTGATTTAATCTCGTTTTGTTGTTGCTGTAGAAATATATCTAATGTATTTAAGCATGAAATCATACGTTGTGGTACAGTACCACCGATGACAGTATCATTATTTCCTAAATTTTCAATCACCATGCCAACATCACCAATAGCACCCCATTGTATGGCCAATGCTTAAATAACACAAAAACAAAATAAGTCATTCTAAGATTAAATATTAAAAAAAAAGTCTATAAAGTGTGATTATGAATAATACCTGGTAATCCATCTTGTCGACGTTTTTCGCAAATACGTTCCATTGTTGAGTTAGCAAAACCATAGTTTGTTTGACCTGCATTTCCTCGACCACAACTGATAGATGAAAATACAACAAAATAATCTAATGATTGAGAACATTTTTCACGTGTTACACTATCCAAACACATTGTACCATGATATTTAATATCAATAACTTGTTGAAATTTTTGTACATCTAAATTTTCTAATAAACCATCTTGTAAAATTGCTGCCAAATGGAATATACCTCCAACCGGAGCCATTTTTTCGTGAGCATAATCAATTAATGCATGACATTGTTTATTATTTGTTGGATCATGTTTTGATATATAAATATTTGTTTCAAAAAAAATTTCTAGATATTTTATTTTTTTCATTTGATAGCCATTGCGTATCCCTGTTCGAGATGATAAAATGAGATTTTTTACACCACGTTCAACAAGCCTAAAAACAAAACAAAAAGAATTTATATATTATAAATATCATTCATATTTTAATTGTTCACTTTTTACCATTGTGCAAGTTCTAATCCAAAACCTCCGAGACCTCCTGTAATTATATAAGTTTTTTGCGGTGAAAACCATGTCTTTCGTATTGCACGTATGCGAGGATTCAATTCATTGTAGACCTAATATAAATAATAAAAATAGACTAGAAAATCGATATCTATAGATAAACTATATTTATATACTTTGATAACAACTTTTCCAACATGTTTTCCTTGTGCCATGTATCGAAATGCTTGTTCAATATTATTTGAATCAAATATATTTGCTGCTAGTGGACGAACAACATTTGAATCAATTCCACCTTGTACAAGATCATAGACACGTTCCCAATCAAGATTTGATGTATCATCATTATTAGAAAATAAAGCATCCAATAATATTCCATGAAAACTGGTATTTTTTAAAAATATTGACATTCCTAATGGATTATTTTGTGATAAATCAAATTTACCAATTTCAAGAAATCGTCCATGTTGAGCTAATAAACGAACGGACGCTTGTAATTTATCTTCGGATAATGAATTTAATATAACATCAACACCTTTAAACACACAAAAAAATAATAATAGAAATATAGAGTCATAATGTTGATGAGAGAGTTATTAAACCTTTTCCATGTGTTGAATATCTTATTTGTTGTTCAAATGTTAAATCACGTGAATTTGCTATATGTTCATCAGTCAATTGTGGAAATAATTTTTTTAAATAATCACGTTTTTCTTTTGAACCAACAGTGGTAAATACTCGACAATTCATACTATAAGCAATGGCTATAGCAGCTTGACCAACTCCTCCGGTGCTAAAATAGAGAACAAAAAAGATTATTTATATAAAAATGTACACAATCACTGTGTTACCCTGCATGAACTAAAACTGTTTCACCATGTTTTAGTTGTCCTCGTATAATCAATGCGTAATAAGCTGTCGAATAGACTACGGGAATTGTTGCTGCTTGTTCTAATGACCATGTCTCTGGAACACGCCATGTATAACGACGATCAATTTCTACTTTTGTTGCTAAACCTTTTGCTGATAATAGACCCATAATTCGGTGACCAGAAGAATCTATACCCGCAAATTCCATTCCCAATAGGCAATCATGCATTTTTAAATAACCTAAAAAAATGAAAAAAAAAACACATAATTTATCATTATCTTTATCAATTTCTATATGTTTACCTGGAATAGCATCTGGACTCAATTTTCCTGTTGCTAACATGATATCACGAAAATTGAGTGATGCATAATGAACCGTACATGTATCATATTTTATTGAATTTATTATTGTTGGAGATTGAATCCACATTAAACTTGACAAATCACCACGATTCAATACATTGACATGTGCAAAATCTGTTTCATTCCAATTTGATTCTAAATCAAATAAATTTTAAGTGAATATCAAAAATATTTTTATATTACACTCATTGTACCTCTTTTCATTTCTGAATGAATATAGGAGCCCCATGAATTATTACAATAAACATTTACAGCAAGATCTTTAGCTTGTAATTCATCCCAGAGACAATCAAATGATATAGTATCGTTTACATCGGTTTGAATATGAACACATCTAAAATCATATTAAAAATTACTTAGTTCATTTATCTACTTTCTTTTTAAGAAATTACTTGACCAAACTTACCTAGCATTCTCTCCACCTGGTTCTCTTCTTACACAATTAAAAAATCCCATAATTCCATTCTCTTGTTTTGTTGATATAAGCCAAAAACGTTTCTTTCTCTTCATACTTGTTTTAACCATTTCAATCCATGAATAATCTGTTTTATCTAAATTAATTTTAATATCTTCATTTTCATCCTCTTCAATATTAACAGTTTCATTATTCGTTGTTTTTAATAATTGTTGTTGATTTGTTCGATACAAAAATAGACTTGAGAATAAATTATCTGTTTTATGAGAAAGAAGAGTATATTTTTGATTTTTTTCAAATATTGTTTTCAAATAATATGTATCACCCATAATATAGGATTGTCGATTAACAAATTTCAATAAACTATTTTGTTCAGTATATGTTAATAAAAATAGAAAACTATTTTGTTTAGATAATTTTATTAATTGATTTAAAAATATATCTGGTTCATTTATACGAAATGTAAATGTATTTAAAATAATTAAATCATATTGTTCAAGAGGAGTTTTAGGTAATTTTTCTTGTGAATAATCCCAATTAAAAATTTGAATATTTTCAGATAATTGAGAATTAGAATTATTATCATTTGTGATTAGTGTATAATCAATTGTTTTTAACGATGTTTGTTGAGAATAATAATCATAGATTTTTTGAGTTATATCATTGTTATTAGAATAACTAAATTCGCATATAGATAAAGATGATAATAATGGTGATATATTGTCTAATACAGTTTGTAAACATGAACAAAAACATGTATGATCAATTAAATTTCGAAATAAAATATCATTAGTAATTAATTGTTGATTTTTTGCTAAATAATCATTCATAGAGGTTTCAGTCGATACAGAATTGGGTTGTTGTTTTAATTCTTGTAATAAATTGTATATATTTTTTCTAGAATTCTCATTTTCATCTAATGAATATACAGTATCTCCATTTGACAATGTATTGGCCCTCTGTGATAGAATACTTTCTGCTAGTTGTTCACATTTATGAAAATATGTGTCTAGATCATTTGTTAATTTGATATTTGTTTCATTATAGGGTACAAATGTCATTGTTTCTAAGACAGGTTCTTGTTGTAAATATTTTTTTGTTGTACTTGTTGAATGTAAACCAAATAATTCAATACCACCACTAAAACATAATTGATTCCAATGATCAACATAAACTGGACACGTTTGTTCACCATTTTCATTGTTTGTTTCAATTTCTTGCATATGTTTATGAGGATCAATTCTCAATGATTCTATTCTTGTAGGTAATTGTAAACCATTTGTGGTAATTAAATGTACTTGTAACATTGTATCCAGATAGGATATCCATTCATTATTCCATTTTAATGTACCACATATACCATCAAGTTTCATTTGTTTAATACCACGAAATAGACCCTGATACTCGTAACCTCGTAAATTAAAATCACGATAAATTTCATTTGAATTTAAGTATGTAGTTGTCGCTGTTGTTGATTGATTTTGTTTGACAAGATTATCTTTAATATTTTGCATTTTTAATACAGATTCTTTAGTAGATGATATTTTTCCGGTAACAACAGTTGAATTATTTTCGATTATTTCAAATTGTCCACTTGTCGGAAGTAGACTAACGTAAAATATTGTTTTATTTGTACGATTACACATTGTGGCACGATGAATTTGAATATTTTCAAATACGACAGGTAAATCATGATACGGTTGATTATAAAATGTTGCTAATGTTTTCCATGCAAGAAATAGATAACCAGTAGCAGGAAATAAACATCTTCCATCGATTTGATGACCCAGCACAAATGAATAGGCTGTTTGTTCACCTGATGATGAGGAAGGTGATGGTGATGCTGCTGATAGATCAATTTCATATTTTAATTTTGACTGATTACTCGATTTGACCAACATATCAAAGGTTGGTATTTGCCATTCTTGTGAATGGTCCCATTGAGAAGAAATAAGAGAAGATATAAATGGAACGTTGACTGGTACTGGATATTGAACTTTAGAGTAATAATTCATTATATCCATATTAATGCCTTCATTATATAGTTTACCTAAAATATATACCAACAAAATATATATAAGACAGCAAGGAAAACAAGAGGGTAATTATGTTCTGAAAGCTGCTAGTACTTAAAAAAATTAAAATATTCACCAATATTCGTGTAAAAATAATCAATATGATCATGATTATTTCCTTTTTTCATAAAGTTGATATGTGTACAATCGGGACTTAGTGAACGTTTTAGTATTGCTAACAGCAAACAATGTGGTGCAAGCTGAAAAAGAACAGTAAAAAACATGAATAAATTATAAGAAATTATCTCACATGTACTATTATACCTCGATTGTTATTGCGTTCGAAGGAACATGATGTAATGCTTCTTGAAATAATACTGGATTACACAAATTATTTACATGATAATCAGCAGACGAATATAAAGCTAATTCATCATTCCAACGTTTTTCTGGTACACTCGATGATATCCAGCGCTCGCTACGTTTTTTTGGTTCTGTAATAATAGTTTCTAAATATTTTTTCAATAATGGAGCTAATTTGACCATATAATGTGAGTGAAACGCAACACCAGATGTTTGTACTGCACGAGCAAATATATCTTTCTCTTTTAACTCTTCAACAAAACGGTCAACGCTCTCTTTGGGACCTGATACTGTTACTGTGTCTTTGGCATTATGACATGCAGGCACAACATCTTTTGGACATATTTCACCACATTTATCCCACGATAGTCCAACGGCAGCCATTGCGCCTTGAAAATAAATAAACAAACAAACGTTTTTAAAAAATCATGAAGACATACACTTTGTATTCACCTGGAGGTAAAGAAGCTTCCTGGATACATTTACCACGCCAGAAGGCTGCCAAGACCGTTTGCTCAGCAGTAAAACAATTATCAGCATATGAACAACCTGGAAAAAAAAGGCAATTGATTCATACTAGTTTTAATAACCGTTTAAAATACATACCTAATTCACCAACACTGTGTCCGATGATGCCATCGGGCTGGATGCCTAATTGTTTAAGACAATCGACCAATGCAACCTTCACAAAAAAACTCACCACGTCACATAATTCAATATCTATCAATCATTTACTCACTTGTATTGCAGCAATTGCGACAAAATTATTTATTGTTTTATCGTATTCAACTTCATCACCAGTTTCAATTAATTTACATAAATCTATTCCATACTGTTCCAAGACTCGCGAAGATTTTTCAATTGATTGTCGAAAATGTTTTACTTTCATTAATTCTTTGCCCATGCCAGGCCATTGTGTACCCATACCAGAAAAAATATAGTAAATCGGTCGCCTTTCGCTTAAACATTTCTATAAAAAGACGATGTCAGAATAGATTGTAAACATAACACGATGAATATTCCTCCTTACTTTAATTGTTACTGTCGGATTTGACGTGTTCAATAAACAGAAACCTCGATAAGGCATTGTATGTGGCGGATGAGTAGAATATTCTTCCAATAATGCTTGTAATTCAATATTGTGCTGATTTTCTTTCAGACAATTCAAGATCGTCTCACAACCCTGTTCTGTTCTTGCACAAATAGTTGCTAAGCGTTTTTCTTGACGAGAATCATTTTTAGGATAACTAATATTTCTATTTGCTTTTAAAACAGCATGAGCATTTGAGCCACCGAATCCAAATGAGTTAATTGCTAAGAAATCACCATTCAATCTAAAACAACAGATATATAATATGTAGAAAATTAGTTTTAACAAGTTTTACGAAAAAGTTTTAATTGAAAAGTGATTTTCATAAGTATAGCAAAAATGAAGATTACGTACTTCGTTTTTTCTGTTATAACTTGTAAACGTCCATCCGTTAAGCCAGATATGTCAGGATTTGGACTGTTAAAGTGCAAATTGCCTTAAAGACAAAAAATGTTATGCATAAAGCAATAAGCAAATTTAAACAACCATTCCCTACCTGGTATGTAGCCACGTTGAATTGAAATTAATAATTTTGCCAATGCAGCAATACCACTAGCTGGCTCAGGATGTCCCATATTTGACTTTGTTGATCCAATTAATAATGGTCCATCACGCTTATTACAAAATACATTTGTTATCGAATTCATTTCTTGCGGATCACCTGGAAAGGACTAATATTGTTTAAAAACTAGTCTAATAAATATCACGTACTTATTACGAACCCGCTTTGGTACCAGTGCCATGAGCTTCCACATATACAATCATTCTCGGATCCAAATTTATTTCTTTATAAATATCTTCAAGTAATCGCTGCTGCACATGACCACTTGGAAATGTGATACCTTCTTTCTTGAAACCATCTGTATTCGTTTTTGAATGTAATAATGTTGCATAAAACCGTTTACTATCATAACGCTTTTGAATATAGATAATCCCAACTGTTTCACTCCTCACATAACCACTGCCAGTTGAATCAAAGGCACGACATGCACCATCTGCAGATAACATCTGTAATTTTAAAAATTGTAACGATGTTTGTGGACGAAAACATAAATTTACACCACCAATAATAGCTGAATCGCATCCACCCGTACGCAATGAATTTAATGCACAATCAAGTGCAATCAAACTAGATGAACAAGCCGTCTACAATATACAAAAATGATTCCATTGAGCTATGAAAAATTTTGTTAGTAACTGATGCCATATCATCAATCCGAATCACGTATTAAGCGAATAACTTACATCAACGGTATAACTAGGACCTACAAAATAGACCAAAGCAATGATACCTTTTTATTGTTTCTGAACACTTTTCATATATTACCTTTAAAATCAAAAAAATATGATAATCGATTTGCAAACATCGAAGTTGCACATCCTGTCATCGAATAACCTTCTAAAGTTTCTGGATCATTTGAAAACGCATTTTGTGCATCAGAACCGCTGGCTCCAATAAAAACACCAGTTCGACTACCACGTATTGATGAAGGATTGACTCCTGGTGTCAAAAATATTATGGTAAACATTTCTTGAAAAATTCATTTTGAAAAATCTCTTACCGCTATCGACAATCGCTTCGTACGTCACCTCCAATAATAGTCTTAATTGTGGATCCATTTGATGGGCTTGTTTGGGATGAACATTGAAAAATGCAGCATCAAAATATTTAACATTCTTTAATTTTCCATTTCTTGTTGGTAAACCAAATGTAGCTTCTGGCCATCGTCGATCATCAGCTGTCACCATATCGACACCATCAAAGAGATTTTTTGCAAACTCATCAATATTGTCAGACTCTGGACACCTCACTGAAACTCCGGATATAACGAAATCTTCACCATGATCTTTCACAGTAGCATTATGATTAACACCGTCACCTCCAACATCGTAATTCAATCGACGGTCTATTGATGGCATAATAATATGTATGATCTTTAATATATAATACAAATTTGTATTATTAGCTCTCTTACTGTATAAAATAGAAACATGTCACCAAAAATAGAAACTTACACTTATGTTTTCTCTCACAATGTATGTGTTATAGTAGCGATTCTTCTTAGAAACTTTTTAGTTTAGGTTATCATGAGGTGTCTCCGAATACCACAAGTCCTTTTGGTGCTTTTTTCTGATATCCTACCTTTGTGTAAAATAAAATTTCAATTCAATTTCAATTCAACTGAGAGAAAAATAAAGTTCATGCAGAGCCGCGGTAAAGTGCATTTTTACACTCAGCACACTCGTTAAAGCACAAGATTTTCTATTTTTGACGAGGAATATTGCCAAAAGCTTAAGAAAAATTTTGAAACTAATATTCTTTTCCCGTGGAAATTTTTTTCGCCATTTTGTTAACAAAATTTTTCCTAAACTTTTGACAATACCCCCCGCCAAAAACATAGTCTTCGCGGTTATCGAGTGTGCTGATTACACAAATGCACTTTCCCCCGACTCTGCATGAAATTAATTTTTTTCTTCATATTGATACCTGTACAGAAAATCCAGGTCAAAACCAGGCATCCGTAAATTTTATCCATAAATCTCTACTATCGCTGTAAAATTTCCAGATTTCACGTTGATAGTAGAGATTTATAGATAAAATTTATGGATGGCTAGTTTTGACCGAGAATCCATGCGTTATTTATTCTCTAAAAAGAATGTATTTAACGTATTGTTTCAACTAATCTCGATCATGCCAGCACAAACAAAAAGAGAAAAAGTAGATTTCGATGATCGGTTGATCATAACGGTATCACAAACATATCACGAGGCTTCAGAATAACGGTAGCACGAGGCTTCAGGATAACGGTGGCACGAGGATATCGTGAGACACCTAGTGTTTACGATTAAGAAAGAAAAACACTTTCTTTTATAGCTATCAATTGAAAAAGCGACATGACACTTGTGATTGTGAATGATTTTCGAGTAATAACAAAAAATAAAATATATTAAGATTACTTAACAGGATAGGCTCGTTTTCTGCTAGCAGCTCAAAAATAGCTAGCTAGAATTTTCAAGAGAGATGTAGTCCTCAGTTTTAAAAGCAGGCAAAGTGGCAATATGGTAGCCTGAAAAGGCGAATATTAAACTGATTTTGCTCTTCTTTATGAGGATTTTTCTGCTAACGCTTAATGAATTGCTTACTAAATGATAAATAGTATTGGTAAAATTTGACACACGCCTTTCAACAGCGACATCTGAAAGATTTCAGTTCCACAAAATTGGTGACGAACCAGTAACTCTATATTTGCAGAGATAACTTTTCGTTTTCGACAACGACCATCTTTGCGGCGAAAAATTTGTCGGATAACTTAACTGTAGTTAACTATCGGCTCGGCAGAAGCTATATGACGGGATGACGCCACCGACTTTTTTTCATAGTTTTGGTATTAGGAGCAAAAGATTTTGGATTCTGAAAGACTAAGAGGATGGGGCGGATTGTTTGATAAAATCGGCTCCTGTATGAATTTCATCAACACATGAAAGGCTAGATGTAGAATGAACAGGAGAACGTTTCTAAGTACTTACCAGGCCTTAGAATTGCTTTCAGAAAAAAATTAGTCGAATTAAATTTAATCAAACTTCTCATGATATTTGTTATCGATCATGGGTGGGTCAAACAACATTTTTAGAGTGATACAGGCAGAGCCATACTTCCATTCATAATTGTTCTGTACGTGGTTTTTTAATTCGTTCGATTTTATAATCACTTCTAGCGGATAAAATTAACCATATCCTAAAGTTTTGAACTCGTTCTGATTGTCTTTGAGTAGACATTGAGTTTTTCAATATTAGGTGAAAATAGGCAGAAAACCCTAATTTTTGAAAAACGTGACTTACATTAGTTTTTAAATCTTTTTCTAAAACAAATATTGCCCACAAGACTCAACATGATTGATTACCTATAATTCACTCCTTTCTGAGATTACTAAAAGTCGCGTGACACTAGTTCTAGGAGTGAAATTCGATATCATTCCCAAAGAAATTCGATTTCATTCCCAAAGAAATTCGATATCATACCCAAACCACTAAAGATCAAGACCTCGCTTGAATTGGCTTTAAAGAGGACACTCTGGAAGTTATATATACCAAATTGTAGCTTGAAAAATTGTTTATGAAATGGTATATTTACCATAGTGGTCGTATGAGAAAAGTTGGTCATAGAACATTGAAGAATTGTAGCACGTGGATCTTTTGTTATAGAAAGAAGTATTTCCAGACATACTTGATCTCAGAATGACTACTTCCTGTGTATGATACACGGAAATATAGGCAAGAAAAAGAGCTTTCGAATGGTGTATAATAGTTGTGATAAGTTGGAAAACATCCAAAAATATGATCGATAACATATATCACGAGAAGTTTGATTAAATTTAATTCGACCAAATTTTTTCTGAAAGCAATTCTAAGGCCTGTTAAGTACTTTGAAACGTTCTCCTGTTCATTCTACATCTAGCCTATCATTTATCGATGAAATTCATACTTGAGCCGATAATCAAATAATCGCCATCGATTATCGTATTGAAAATGGATGACTTTCGCCCTGAAAGTTCTTTCCTTCTGAAAACTACTTAGCTGTGTTGGCTGCTATTTAAATTAATGAAATATAGAATTTTAGAAAACAATCTAGCGTTTTGTTTCATGTTTTTTTTCTTCTTGACGGCATGTAGTGTCAATCAAATAAGGTTATTCGTAATTGCAATGCTGCAAGTTACACCGTAGTAATTAAAAATGTATACATTATCGCACGAGCATTTCTGGAAATGTTTTAAAGTTAGCTATTCAGTTCACTAGCAATGTGTGCCAAAAGATTAAAAAACCAGAAATGACGAGCACAAATTTTGTCGGTTAATATTAAACAGTAAACTCTCTTTGTTTTCTTGCTTCGTTAAAAAATAGTCGCGAACTGTACAAGAATGCTATACAAAAAAAGAGAAAACTATGTAAAACAAAAACCAAACATACACACGGATAGACATAAAACAACAGGCACCATTATCGAACGTTTATCTCTATATATTCATATCCAACCACGTGAAAAAGTTACTGTAATAAAAACTCTGGTAACATAAAAGTGAAACAGATAAATAAATAGTTAGCTTCGTTCACAATGACAAAGACAACGAAACAAATTCAACAACAAAAAAAAGAAAATGAACTCATTTTTCCGTGCCAAGCATTTTACCCAAACCACCGGCGCCGCCTTGTTGAAATTGACGCATCATTGTTGATAAACCACCCATACCACCTACGCAAGGAAAAGAATAGTTAGAAAATTTAGGATTAGCTAGAAGAAGTGTCCTAGATGTTCTTACCGATCTGGTGCAATATTCTAGGATCAATAAGTTTTCCAATTTGACTGTTTAATTTGGCGATTTGTGTTTGATTAACGTTTTTGGTCATGTCACCAGCTGTCAATAAAAAAAGAATATTTCAATAGAAAGTTCCTTCTAAGCAACAAGATTTGACCGCAACAGAGGAACACTCTTTAGAATTCGACTTGCCAGACGTACGTTTAAATAATCCTTTGATGCCACCCATTTTTTTCACCATTTGGGCAAATTTGGAATATTGTGTAATTAGATCATTGACATCACGTATAGAGACACCAGCTCCTCTTGCTACACGTGCACATCGGCCACTTTGTGTTTTGAATAATTTTGCACCATCCAAATGATCAAGTTCTAAACAAAACTAATCTTTTGGAATAAATAATTTCTGTGCATCACAAATCTGTACCGTTGTCACTCATACTGTCCATAATACACATCATCTTTTTTAATCTAGCTTGTGATTCTTGTTCACCACTTTTTGATATAAATTCCGTACCAAAACCAGGTATCATACCCTTGGAAAAAAAAATGAATACTAAATGTATAAATCAAAGTTTGGACGCGCACATACCATTATTTGACCAAATGGTCCCATTTTCATGATGTTTTGAAACTGTTCATACATATCACGTAATGTAAACTGACCTATAAGCGAGTGACAAATTAAAGAATTTGCTTTTCAAAAATAAACCCAAATTACTTACCATGTTTTAATTTTTCAATCAGTTCTTCATTATCTTCTAGTTTTAAATCATTTACTTTTTCTACAAGTCCCTGTATATCACCCATACCTAATTAATGAAAAAAACAGACTAGTCAAACATTTTATTTTAGTAATTTAATCACTACTGCATACCAAGCAATTTGCTAATGAATGGTTTTGTTTTGAATGCTTCGAAATCGTCAATATGTTCTCCAGTTCCGATAAATATAATTGGACTCTTTGTAGCAGCAACACTAAAAAAAGAATAATATTAGTCAACGGCTTCTTACGTGCCCATATCAAATTATAACAAAACATACGCGCTCAATGCACCACCACCTTTGGCATGACTATCTAATTTTGTAACAATAACTGAGCCAACATCGACTTTTGATTTAAATGCTCGAGCCTTGAAGTAAAAATGAATTTTTCTACAACTAGCTAGTGGCCAATTAAAATAGTTTTTCATTTTACCTGTAACTCACAAGCCTGACCAATACTTGCGTCCATAACGAATATGATATTATCAGGTTGCTAAACAGAATAAAAACAGAAATTGACATCAGGATGAGCTATATTTCCAAATCAAGAAAAAATTCATACAATTCCGTTAGATATTTGCAACATTTCTTCGAATAATGTTTCTTCTTGAGCATGTCGTCCACTTGTATCAACAACAATTAGTTCAAAATTATCTTTACGGAATGTCTCAACACCATCCATGGCAATGACAAGTGGATCACTTTCTGTATAACTACAAAAAGACACGGCTCATTTCTACTATTCATTTTGTGAAGAAATAAACATTTTCATACCTTCCATAAAATGGTATTCGAGCTTTCGTAGCATTTTGTTTCAATTGATCAAAAGCACCAGCACGAAACGTATCAGCACAAACCAAAGCCGTTTTCCAACCACGTTTCATATAATGATACGCATACTAAAACCGAAAAAAGTTAAAAAATAAAAAATCATTAATAATCGTTTCGATTTACTTTGGTACACGTTGTTGTTTTTCCACTTCCTTGTAAACCAACAAACATAACAATGTTTGGTTTGTTTTTCACTGGTTGCCATGCTTTAACTTCTGGATCGATAAGCTAAAATCAAAGGAAAATATTGCTGAATATTTACTGAAAACATACAGATTAGAGCCACTTACACGAACTAATTCTTTGACAACAGCTGATTGAATTAATCGACGTTTATTTAGACCAACAGCTGTTTCACTTAGATTGATTGCTTGCCTATAATAAAGCAAAAGCAATAGAAAAAATGATCAACATTGTCACCGTTTAAAACTGCCATCTAACTTACTTGACATTCTCACGTAGTTGTTTCACAAGAAGAACATTGACATCGGCTTCTAATAATGCCCGACATATTTCACCCAATGCTTCAGTCAATACTTGTTCATTAATAATTGTAGCATTACTCAAATTACGGAGAGCATTGGTAATTTTTCGACCAAGATCAGCGAGTACCATAGCAAAAACTTAATCTAAAACGAAAAAAAAAGATTAACTTGCTGTTAAAATAATAATAAAACAAAATAGTAGATATCAATATATAAATAATGAATTAAACATGAAATCTAAAATTATTGTCATTTGATTATTGACAAGTTTAGCTTTATCGCATTGTGCACAGATCTCAAAACGACATACTACACAAAAATTTACAAAAACAAACAACAAACACATCTCATATAAAAAAATGCGAAAAAAGAAAAATTTTTGCCCAAGAATTCAACTGACTAATACAAATTAAATATTGTCAGTACATATTCTACGCAACAAACAAGTACACAAAATGTATGAAACGTAAATAGGATGCTATGAGCAAACAACATTTCTACTTAAAACTTTTTTAAAAATAGTTATAATTCAGAGAATGAAAATAATTTTCGAGTAGAACGAAAACGTTAAGATAGGAAAGATATAGTTAGAAAACTAGTGGAAAGGTAGGAAATACGACCTTTTCTATTTATCTACAGTTTTGTAATAGATGTCCCATGGTTTGTCAGTATCTTTCCAGTATTTATCAACCACTTTGTCGAGCGTCGTTGAATTTTCAATTAAAACAAACGAATCGTGGGATGATGTCGTTGCTGCCGTTTTTTGCTGGATATAAAATGCAAAATTATATTCATCAGTATCATGTATACGAGTGTTGATATTTGTCGATGATGCTAAACTCCCTTTTTCAATTTTAATACGAAGATTCAAATATTTTGATAAATGATTCATTGTAGCATTTGTTGATGTTATAATCATACGCTGATTTTGGGTTTGATGAATATGTTCGACGGGATGGGGTTTTAAAAATACTTCAATATCATTTGATTTCTTTTTCTTGTTACCCTGTTGATCATCCGTTGATGTACTTCGTCGACGTTTTTGTTTTTTGTTCGTCACATCATCACCACTATCATTGCTTTTGGTGTTAACGCTTGTTGTTGGTAAAGATCGACGCTTTGATTTATTATCTCCTGTCGTTATATCATCTGTTGACGAAGAAGTTAGTTTTGATGATAAACTCTTTAGTTTTGATTTTGATGCTAAAACTTTTTCATGAAATTCATCTAAATCATTGCGTGAAGGAAATAATTTCATAATAAGGGCATCAAAATTTGGATCACGTCTTAAGCAACGTTTTGATATTAATTTTTTTCGACATGTTGGACATTCTTTGTTGCCGCTTCTCAGCGCTGTTTCAATACAATCACAACAAAAACGATGTAAACATTCTTTTGTTGTTCGAGTGTTACGTAGTAAATCTAAACATATTGGACACGTTAGTTCACTTTGTAACGATTTTGGACTAATACATAGTTCTTCATCACGTAATAATTCATGTGGTTTACGTTGTTGTTCATACGGTGTTAGATCCCATGATTTAAAGCCGGATGTGGAACTTGTATCGGAACTCATCGCCGCAGAAATTGTTGTTGAACGTCTAGGTAAATAAACAATAAAAACCAGGTTTAAAAGTACCAGACAAAAAGCAGATGTCAATATGTGAGTGATCAGCAATAGCCATGCGCAGAAGTACAAAATTGCGTCTCATCTTTTCAAATTAATTTGATGCAGTTCTATACGTCTACATTAGATGATGAGTTTTTTTTTGCACAAATTTAGCACAGTTAAATTACAACCCAATAATAAACATAAAAGAACGATTCATGCAACAACAACTAAGTGGACGAATGACAGTAACACCCACACAAAACATGTAATTACATCATCAGACTGTAGGTAGACCAATCACATTCTTTTCTTCTAAAACTACATCTAGGAGTTTGTATCTAAAATGTCAATGATATGGACAAGTACTTCTGCTGAATAGAGAAAGATCGCAATAATGATATTTGCTGCTCCTGAAATCAGAAAAAGCGAGTAGTAACGCAACAAATTTAATTACGTTGATCTCTATTTCAAAATTTACTTTTGCTTTTGTATGATAGACTTATGACGAATGAAATATATATTATTTTTCTCGACTGATGAGTACATTGATACACTTTCTTATCGATGTTCTTGCAAGACTCTTATTGTTTGTGGTTTCAGACAAGAGTCTTGTACACAAAACCTGTCATGGAAATCGTAAGGGTGAACCTCGAATATGACATAAGTTACGCAAGAAGTATCGCTAAATCCCTATATATTGTTAAAACTAGAAACACCTTCAGTTTCAAAAATTAGTTATTTTTGCACAATCGATCTTGGAAAAAATCATGTTTCCGTAATATTAAATGGTAAAGCAAAATGGAGCCAGGAGAATTTTTTGGTTATGCGCAGATAAAAAATTCCGGTTAAGCTTTGGTTGATTACGCGAGGAAAGGATAGAATAGGAAGAAGCAAAGCACAAAAGCACTACACAGTTGATGGAATCGAACATTTGAACTGGAAATTCAAATGCAACGAATTTACTTTTGCACTAGATTATCCAAAAGTAAATTTAAGGTGTTCTCATCCCCATCCTGTACACTGCTATAGTGTGTTCTAACTCCACTGCTCAACCCATACAATTTATATCTTTGATCAGTGACCAAAGCTTATATATTCCGTAATGAGTTATAGAGAAATGTTGTAGATAGAGGCAGTGAGCGATACAAGTGGTATCGAGAAGATGGAACGTGAATGGACAATATGTGTGTGTGAGAGACTACATCACAGAACAGAAAAGCTTTCTATGTTTTGATATACTTCAGTTAAAAGTTGCGGAGGGAGCAGAGCGTGACCATATACAAACAGGCAACATTCACTTCACTGTCGTGTGAAAAAAACAAACGAAGCAAAGTTCGCATTTTTTCATTCAATATTGTCATTTATGTACAGGTAGCTGTTTCTCGTTCAATAATCTTCTTTTTCTCAATCGGTTTTGTTTTTTCGCATTATTAGTAAAGATTCCCTGATTCGAGCAGAGTACATTACAGTAGATGTGAAAGTTAGACGCAAATCGCTGGTAGCAATGTGAATGTAGATTGATTGCACCACCTTATGCCTAGTTTTCATAATTAATGTACCCAAATCGAGTTATTTCATCTTACAAAAACTTGAAACAGAATAAATAAATTTGGAAATGATCGAATTAGGTATGTTGACGGGCAATATCAAAGGCGTGTGAGTTTTGCGTGTACGTATGGCATATAATTGGTCACCTGAAAATCAAACAGTTAGGCACTTTGATGAGAAAAGGCAGTATTTATCTTGAGAAAGTAAGATAGAATGGTTAAAAAATGCAGTTTACAAGGTGAAACGTTTTCACGTAAAAATCTATTGGTCAGATGTCGGTGTAAGACGGATCGATGCTGAGCAATAATGTATAATTTGTGTAATGAACCATAGTCGTATCTAGTTGAGGTCGCCACATGTCGGTGTAGTTTTCTTGCGTTGTCTTTTGATTGTTCAAGGTAATATTTAGAGCGCTTCGGCATCAGTCCTCTAGCGGCCTGCGGGACCAAACCTTTTGGTCCCGGTCCCGTAAATATTTTTTCAAAGTAGCGCTAATAGTTTGAAAGTCCGCGCGTTTTAATGTGGCTCGTGGAACAGCATGCCACAGTGGGCATTTTTTGCTAGAGCAGGCGGACTTTAGCTTTATGAGTGAACTAAAATTTCATGAACCATTTTTTTATAGGTTTTTCATGATCCTCTTTCTAATGCCATGAGAGTTGGGTTTTGAAA
>CAJNOQ010000487.1:0-49249 GCA_905250885.1 Didymodactylos carnosus | reverse complement strand
AGGTCGTGTAGAGCTGGGAGATGTCTCCTTTTAATCAGAAATTTGCGCGCTACAATCATGTCTCACTAACAAAGGGTTTTCATTATGTTTCAGAGTTTCTGACAAACTGGTTTTCCAGAAAATCGGATCTTCAAGAGTTATTGGCACGAACCCTTTTAGGCTTTTTACTATCCGATACTCTCTATCGATCGACGTATGAACGATTGAAAAGTGGTGTTACAGTAGAATAGTGTTCCTCGTTAGTCACTATTGTTATGGTTGGATGTTATCTGACGGTTTCTAATATTTTCTGATTAGGCTATTTGTCGAGCAGAAAGATTGAGAAACTAGCATTTATCTAATAAATGCTCTTTCGTCAAAAGACAAAAAACGGCTATCGAGACACAAACTTTCACAAAAATACTAATAATGGGATCTCTCCAGATGTCCAACTTCTACTTCAATGATCTTTTGCCTATAGATACTATAGTGTCCTACCATCTATGAAAATTTTTTGAATGCAACAATGTTCAGTGTTTTCGATGTTGGTTTAAACCGAGAATCGGTTTTTCGGTTCGAAAAGCGAAACTGATACATACCTAGATGGAGCTGCTGAACTTTCTCTGTTCGGATGTAATGGAAAAATTATTCTGCTCTGAGAAAAAACAAAATCGATCTCAAAATGTTGGATTTTGGCCGAGTTATAAAAATTTACCTCCTTGTCCCAAAACTGCATTTTGAATTCGACGATTTCAAATAAAATCGATAAAAGGAAAAAGTTCTATGCCAGCCGCTAGTAATTATGAAAAATTTTAAATATAATCAGTTGATAGAGCTTTCGAGGATTACAAAATGTCTATCTTCTCTTTTTCATATTCCAAAATATGAAGGGCTAAAATTGCAAAGAGTGGTTTTGGGGTTACAAAGTGATCGAGATTGAAGCTTTGCAGTATTTCCTCTATATTCGTTTATTTTTACAGTATATAGAAAAATGTTCAACATTTTATTTTTAGAGAATGAAATGGCAAATCTTTTAAAGGGAAGTTTAAGTCTTTGCGGTCAAAAAACTGAAAAAATTATTTAAAAAATACGGAGAATGTAGTTTCTTCGGAAGCACCCGTTATCGCATTCGTATGATTAAATTTCCTTTTTGTTTTTCCTTAGGCAGTACGAGAGGACCCGGCATATTTTTTATTTTACCTTGTGTTGATACCTTTTCTACTGTTGATATTCGTACGGTATCATTCGATGTACCACCGCAGGAAATTTTGACACGAGACAGTGTAACAGTTGCCGTTGATGCTGTTGTTTATTATCGTGTATTTAATCCAACTATATCAGTGGCCAACGTTGAAAATGCTCAAGAAAGCACACGTTTACTGGCTCAAACATCATTGAGAAATGTATTAGGTACAAGATTATTGTCGGAATTATTGTCTGATCGTGGTGCAGTATCGAATCACATGAGAGAATGTTTAGATGAAACAACAGACCATTGGGGAATTAAAGTAGAACGAGTAAGAAACGAGAATTGTTTATTAGTAGCTTAAAATCTATTTTATTTTATTTAAACAGGTCGAAATTAAAGATGTTCGATTACCAACCATTTTACAACGAATTATGGCAGCTGAAGCAGAAGCAGCAAGAGAAGCTAGAGCAAAAGTAAAAATTTCAACATTTATTCTTGGTATTATCTCACAGTTAGTACTTGACCTTGGAATTCATAGATATTCTTGCATATTGTAAGGCATATGATATTCAAAACTCGAGAAAAAATTTATTTTTGCTATTTTGCCGTTTCCTCTATCAAAACTCAACTTACCGACATAACATTTTCGGAATCAGTGATTAAAAACTCAGTTGAAACATGCGTGTTTCGGAATTTTTAAACTAATTTGTATTTTTCGATTTTTCGCGATTTTCTCAAAAACTGAAAACTCAAGATTTTCATTCGAAATCCAAAATTATCTAGAAATTTCCAAACATACATGTTTCAACGCAGTTTTTAACGCTGATTCCGAAAATGACCTGTCAAAAAGTTGAGTTTTGATAGAGGAAATGGCAAAATACGAGACCAACTTCATGACTTTTCCACTGATTTCGAAAACATTGATTTTTTCAACAACGAAATAAAATTTTCCAAAAAAGATACGCAACCTTTTTCCCATAAGTATGTCGACCAAAATGAAGTAAAACAAAGAATTTTATCTCCTAAATCCTAGCATTAGATGGGTTTGCAAAATTGACCAGCAGCTCCTCCTTTACCATTCTGCTCGTGTTTCGCAGATTCTGAGTCTACTTTGGCTACTTAAGTTCTCAGAACTAGCTTTTCAGACTCAGTTTTGAATGGAAAATATGAAAAAAATGTATTTGGAATTTTAATAGACGACCAGACACGAAAATTTTGCTTATTATTCAAAAATTTCCTCATTTTAATCTGTTTTTAAAAAAACAATATTTTAAAATTTTTTCATCAAAAAAAGTCTTCCGAAAATCTAAAATTAAATTTTTCTAGGTAACTCGATGAGGGTGAGCATGGCTCTTTTTGCTTTTATCCAGTAATTTTAATGAGCTGGGTCGCGTTCTCGTTATCTTTAATAAAATTATTCTATTCGAATAATGAACAGCGGATGAAATTTCATAAAAACGCTTTATATCTTAATCTGAATTATCAGTTTACTTTTACCATTTAGATCATCGTTTCAGAAGGTGAATATAAAGCGTCAAAAGCCCTGAAACAAGCAGCCGATATTTTAGGTCAATCACCGTATGCTATTCAATTACGATATCTTCAAACATTAAGTAATATTGCTGCTGAACAAAATAGCACAATTATTTTTCCTTTACCGATGGAATTCTTACAAATTCTTCGTCCTTCTACAACTGCTGTTTCTTTATCGCGTCCACACACAAATACACCAACACTTGCAACATCAACCGATAAAGATAAAGATAGCAGCGAACTGTTTGATCCAATAAATTCGTCTCTGTTAAGAACAGATTTGCCTCTTGTAAAACCAGCAGATACAATAACCACCATAGCACCAGTTGATTCAAATTCTCTAACAATCACATCGACGTTGAATGAAAAATTAGATTCGCGTAGACAGAGGCGACAAAAACATCGATTAAATGCATTACAAGCAAAAACTCAATACTCTACATCAACAGCTATTTGAAATCAATTTTTGTCTGCTTGGTTCTTTCGTACATATCATAAAAAATATGCTATATACATATATATATACATATATCATCGTTAATCGTGTATTAACGTCTGAGGACAAGAAATCTTTTTAATTAGAATTAATTTTTCTCAGTGAAAAACGTATCAAAGTGATCTCTGTAAGATAATTCATCACTTAGATTTCCAGAGTTCTGATGTAAAGTTTTCCATGCCTGTGATACTCCTCAAGGATTATCGGAAAATGTTTTTTCTCATATCTTGATCAGAACGCAAGAGCTAGATGGAGCTTTGAACATTGATCACGAATATCACATTCAAAATGGGAATTGATGGTTTTACACTCGCGGAGCGGAATTCTGTTGAATCTCACATGCATTTTGCAGATTTTATCCTACCACCAAGAGAGAGTAACATTTTCGTTACTTTAAGAGTAGTCAAAATAAACCGAACTGTTTCTTGTTCATGATATGTTCTATAACATGTTCAGAGTTTATATTTAATGATATTAAAGGTTCGAACACAATGCCTTTGAAGTACGTGACGAACAACATAATCATCAAGCCATGCTGCCAAATTTATACTGAATTTTCATGTCCGATCAAATAGTCATATTTTAAGTCTGATATTAAGAGACTTCGATACTAAAGATAGGTTTACTAGCAGCAGTAAAATAATCATGTAACGATGACTCATTGCTACATATAATATATCTAAAGGTATCATTGTTCATTCAAGTGTTACAGCATTTATACGTACTAATATGATATTCAACGATTCCGATACTAAACGTCGAAAACGGTAAAAATTTGAACTCGTCATAACTCGTTTCTAAAGGTGATTATTTACAAATTGTAATTCGACAATCCCAGCTCAATAAAATGTTTCGTTAAAAATAAAAATGCCTGCAAAATGTCCATTCTGCAGAAAAATGGGAATGAAGAATTGTTGAGTACTGAAGTGAAACTTGTAAGTAAGATCTCAGTTCAACATGAATACCGAAATTTCAAGAAGTTTGAATATTGACTTCTTGTTCCCAGACCTTCGCACTTGTTGAATCATCGTTTTTGTTTTACAACCTTATATAATTGCGCATATATTCATATATACAATGTAACTTGAACTTTTTCTAGCATATACAAAGAATATGAATCTAAAATATGACTAATAAATATTCTTATTCAAGACTGGACAGACTCATCTAATAAGGATCTTGATCGAAGTATATGTATACAGATCGATTACACTCAATGAGATGTAAAGTCAAATATATAGGGAGTTTTTTATTATACGTCAATCAATTTGAAATGAGTTGATATCACTTGAATGCGCATTGTATATATGTATACGCTCAAAACATCAATCTGGTTATCAAATATATTACGTATATGAACATCGCTGTTCTTTTTTTTCTAACTGAATTGTTTTTAAATGAATCTCTTCATTTTCATGCTAATGATCAATTTTTAATAACTTTTAAAGAAAGACAGAGAGAAGAATACTTCATTGAAGTACAAACTTTAAAAATCAATTATGAGATACAGTTTATGTCCACACTACACTGAGTATTTGTCTGTTTCTTTTTACTATTATATAATCATTACTTTATTGTATAGTAATGGTAATACACAGCTCAATGATATTTTACTAATAGTCATTCACATTTAAATTAGATATAAAGGTAGATCTGAGTCTATCTAACTCTGTATCATCCTTTATTACACTAAAGTTTTTGATTACAGCTATCTCAGTGTAAATTTTCGAATAATTAGTGACGCTCTTCATTTTTTGAATAACGAAACAAAAAATGGCATAAAAGAAGTTTACATGGTAAGGCATGATCATATCACATATTCTACCCTGCTCGTCTATAGAGACAATTCTTTATGTTCGTAGTTATTCTGCTTGTCAGTATGTAAAATCGAGAAATGTTTCAAAGAAAGTGGGGATTCGTGGCCACTCTTGAAGATCGGGTTTTCTGGAAAACCAGTAGTTGGGAAACTCTAAAATATAATCCAAACCTTTTCCTAATGAGGTATAATTGTGGCCTGCAAATTTCTGATTAAAATGAGACATCTCCCAGTTCTACACCGCCTTTCTTTGCAAAGTAAGAAAATTTACACGAAAAGCCCTAAATATTCATTTTCAGCTCAAAGCTACAGAAATAAGAAGAAATTAATTCAGGGCTTTTCTTGTAAATTGTATAACTTTGCAAAGAAGGGCCGTGTAGAACTGGGAGATGTCTCATTTTAATCAGAAATTTACACGCCACAATCATGCCTCATTAAGAAAAGGTTTTGGTTATATTTTAGCGTTTCCGAACTACTGATTTTCCAGAAAATCGGGTCTTCAAGAGTGGCCACGAATCCTTTTAGGATATTTACTACCTCACTGAGGTCTATCGATCCATGTACAAAGCATTTGAAACGGAAGTGGCATCTCGGGCGATTCCTTCGTAAGTTTCTTGAAGTTTGTTTGACGCCTTTGGTCCACCAGAGAATTTCTGAAAAACTTTTTTTTTCTATTTTTTCATAAGACGTGGACAAGATGCAGTTTTCTACGTTAATCACAAATATCTGCTTTAAAGTTGAACGAAGCTTGATCTTCATAGAGAAAAACAATTTGTGCTGTATACAATGATATCTTCAGCTCAATTTCAAAAATGTCATGTGCTCTTCATATTAAGCTATTTTTAAAATTGTGATAAGCGTCGGTTATATTGGAAAATGTAGGCTCTTTTAGAACGTGTTAAAAGAAGCCTGTGAGTAATGTTGAAGCGATCGAAAAATCGCAAAACGTGTCTAGATTTTAAGTTGTTTTAGTATTTTTTCAACTATGTCACATCGACAGCGTTAAGCAATGTGAAATTTATACTGCATATGCAGCTTTTATGCTTTGTCAAATGATAAAACTTTAAAAGAGAAAAAATGACGCTTTTTTTCAAGAACTTAGTTTTAAAGGATTCTCAAAAACTTTTCGGTAGTATTACTTAATTTCCTTACTATATCAGCGTCTTAGGGCGAAACAAAAGCAGCATTTGTAATGTGCGCGAATAATGAAGCTCAATGACATATTTTATGTGATTTCCATCACTTCGGTTTTTGACCAAGAAATTCGGTTCCGGTACTCCACGGGAAAATAAAAACAGAATTTTTTCTTATATTTCACTTTTACCTTCTGTTTTTGGCATAAGTTGTCAAAATAAGCCATATTAAGTCGTCACTACATCAGAAAATTCGATTTTAAAAATCTTATTTTATCCACTCTTGTGGAAGGTATGTTTCTGATAAAAAAAATAATTTCTAAACGTTAAGGATTTCTGATCTATTCGCCCTCATCTTTGATTTTGCATGCTTCCCTGTACAAAGTTTAATATTTTCTACAAAATCGAAGGCATCCCGACTCTCAGAGAAAAAACACTCTTCTGCAGAGTTGCAATTCTTTTTGGTTGTCTCGTTCGTAGCTAAAAAACATCTTTTCTTACTTAGGTTTAAAGTTAACGCAGCATTTCAATTAACAAATTTTTCTAGAATTATAACAGGTTTATCACAAGTGTTAACTTGTTTGGTTCTCTAAAACTTTGCTCACGTTTGTCAGAATTTAAAAGAATATAAAGTTTAGTGTAAAAATAGCAGCAGCAGTATTTTTCAGGCATTAGTTTTGTAAAAGATCTTTTATTATGACGAAAACTATGAAAGTTGAAGTAAAAAACATTATCTTATGTTTTATAATTCTTGTACATCTGATATTCACACCTGTTGGTCATGTTCATATAGATAAAACATTGTCCTGGTGCACAGTAGGCATTTTTCCATAGAGCAGGCGGACGTCTGGTTTTATGAGTTAAAAAATGATTATTTTCGCATACTATTGTCTTATTGTGTGTCAAATTTTAACAGAAGTAAGAAAAGTCAAATTCGAAAAATAATTATTTTCCGATGAAAAATCTCTGAGGGAGACTCTTGCCCTGAATTTTTATTTAAAAAACTAATAGGGGATACATCTCTCGATGTAGTTTTTCACGATGATTCCGAATATGTATAATTTGTCTTGATAAAATTGTTTTTAATATAAGAAAACTCAACTTTACCTTAAAAACCAGGCTTTTTTTGGAAAACCTATATCTCCGTCTAGTCATAAAACCGCATGCGCTATAGATGCAAGACACCGAGACGAATGTTTGATGTAAATTTGAACTTTATCAGAGTTTAGGAAAATTTAGGAATTCGATTGCACTGGTAACGTAGCGAGGAAAAGGGATTTTCTAGGAAAAACCACGGATTTTTTATCCACATTTTTTAAGCTAAAGCAAAAAGTTTTTCAGCATTAGATAGCTGGCATTTTTCTGCTCTAGAAAATATCAGAACGAAGTGTTTCGATCGCTTTGTTTCGAAATACGCAATCAACATTTTCAAAAAAGCGCTAATTAGTACGTGTATTTTCTTTACCAATTTTCTGAACAAGGAAAGCTCTTAGAAAAAAAAATATTTTCATCATTAAATCAGTCGTTAGCCAAAATATATATGACGGTCTTCAAATCTCAAAAAAGCGCACTTACGATTTTGAGCCAAATATATATGACGGACAGTCATTTTCCGTTTAGGGTATCACTGTAAAATCACAATGATAGATTTTCATTTGGATACTACTTGTAAAACTTTTGTACAAAACCAGTTAAGATCTGATAATGTAAAAAATATCACGGCGCTTCAATGAGTTGTCGTTCAGACATCTCATACAGAAAGATGATGCTCTAATCGGTATGTCTAGTCAGAATCTTCTAAACAGCCTACTCTATGTTTCTATCTTGTAAATAAATATTAAACATTAACCCTATTTGAGTCTTCTCTGAAAGATGGATTAGACTTGGTAAGAGCTACTCTGAACATCTCTAGCGCATGAAACAAGAAAATCAGCTCTTTGCCTATTGAAGTCACTTAGACAATTAAAGTAGAATATGACCAAAATGAAATAGCACTATATTTTCTCTAACTGTCGGTTCAAATGACAATCTTTGTAGTGTCAATTGTAATTTCCGTTTATTAAATTTAAAAAAAAAATCTTTTAGAGAATCATTCACGTTCACTTTCATAGTATCAAGTAACCTAGATGCTCATAGTTATTTTAGCTGAACGCATAAATAATGCATATAAAAGAAGCTTTTCCACGAGTATACATCAAATAATAAAGTTCTTCTAGTTTGATCTTCCTTGAGATTTAAAAGATATTAATAATAAAAAAAAATAAAAAATCCATACGTTATGTATGTAATTATAATGATAAAGTTCAAGAATCACCATGAGCCTGATGAGCATTATCTTGATATATTTTGACGCTTTTCTTAAAATTACATTGTTCATCTATATCGAATGCCCTTCAGTCATTTTTATCATTATTATCGTTGTTCATAATATAATATATATTAATCTATTAAACACTATAGAAAAACGTGACATACAAACAACGAATTTTTTGACAAGATAAAAATAACATGTCATTCTTGAAATGGCCAACTTTTTCTCATATCGTCGTCGTTTTGAGAAAGCCAGCCGATAATTTAATTTATATATTTTTCTATGAATATGGATAGATGGTCACACATTGAGAATTGAATTGAATACATCTTTAATTAGTTTAGCATATGGTCAAAAAGGCTGAGCTGATTTTTTTTTTTTTGGGAGGACGATATTAAAGAGAAAAAAAGTCAATTTTCTTTTCAATCTTTTCCGTCTCTTTCTTTTGCGTTACTGTACAATGGTATATGTACTTGAACTGGGTGTTTGTGTGTTCATTAGATCACTCCCTCGTCTCCAGTGAAGCTGTTAGACGACAAAGAAAAAGAAAACAGAGAGAAAAAGAGTGAATAATAACAGTTTCTCTCATCAAGGATGTTTGAAGAGATCGAATGTGTTGTTTTTTCAATATAATTTGAATATTGAACGTGTGAAGTAGGGCAATATACGTAAATTTTATGTGATTTATATCTACGTCTAAAAGCATTGAACTTAATTTGTTATAATCTGTTCACACGAATCATTCGTATAAACATTCAAAAATTTGTAAAGGTAAGACTTTTTTTATTAACGTCCTATTTTAATCAAATAACATTGCGGCACGACCAGATAACTCTGCTACCGGAGTGAAATTTCATGACGAAATTTTGATATTTTGTTGTGTTCATATTTTTTTAACGAAAGCATGCGTAATGCTGTGGAACGTCTAGAATTGTGAAACAAATGTTTCTCTACAAAATGATGTGTCTGAGAGCGCTATATGTTTCTTTGTTTAAACAATAAACGGTAAATACTAAATGATACTTTTTCAAAATGAAGCTTAAGAGGGATGTTTTTTATTCGCCTTTTAGTTCTTGAACAACAGAGCCTCTAGACGCCTCATTTTGTAGAGAAACCTTTGCTTTACAATTCTAGACGTTCCACAGCACTACACGTGCTTTCGTTGAAAAAATATAAACACAGCAAAATGTCAAAATGTCGTGACGGAATTTCACTCTAGTAGCAGAGTTATTTGACCGTGCCGATTGGAGTTTTTACCTATTGTTAAATTTTCTACGTGACTTGTCTCACCAAAACGAGAAAATAAAAAAAACGCGTTTTTTTTATTTTCTCGTTTTGGTGAGACAAGTCACGTAGAAAATTTGGCAATGGATATTAATAATCGTCTACATTGAATGTAAAACATTACAATCAAGGTGAAAGTAGTTTACATTATTATTTTCGATATACATTAAAATATTATGTTAGCGTTTAAGACATTGGCATTGATTTTCAATAAGATCAATTTACATGCCAGGCAACTAGATTGATGCTCTCTTTTTTTATGTTTCTTCTTCTATGTGCGTAATGTTGAGGACAAAATATCGTATTCGTTCGAATCAAAAAATGAGATTATTTCCAAAAAAAAAAAAAAAATGTTAATCACATACTCTATAGAAACCAGAAGGAAAATTCTTGACCTTAATCAAACGCTATTTTGTTCTGACAAATTGCCTCAAGTCTTTCCTCTGTCACTTTCACTGTGTCTCTCTTTTTTTCATTCTCTACGAATAATAATTATGACATATTAAACGTTAGTTATCGAAGAGGTTCAGTTAACACTCACTCCCTTTTAGTGGTGAATATATTAACTAATTTTTGATCATGTCACATTCAATAATTGCTAATATACCACAATATAAAGAAAAATGATGCCATTCATTTGTAAAAAAATTCTATAAAAGTTGAAATGATCATATCTCAGTGGTTAGGATATCGTCTTGAAACTAATAGTGTAAATAAATTATCGATTTAGTTTAAAATGAAGAGAGAAAATAAGAGAAAGAGATTCTTCATCTTTATCTTGAACAATCAAAATCTTTCAAACAAAATTCTTGTCACAATTATTATTATTATCACTAGAACATGAATGTTGAGATCGTCGGATATGTTAATACCCAAAAAGAAAAATAGAGAAAAATTTATACAATATTCAAATATCATAAATTAAGTTAGAAGGATAGAAGAAATGATGATGATGATGATAATAATAGAAAGTTCTGATTTCCGGAGTTATATATTGGACTAGAGTATTATCCTTGGAGGATAGATTGAAATAGAAATGAGTTATGTTGATCTAAATACTTGTAATTACATCATAGAGGAGCACGCGTACATTAATCTCAATAGAGAGACAAAATAAGAGGTAATCTATTCGAACTTCATTAACAATTTAAAGAGCTAAATATATCACCTTATAATAGATGATATGTCAAAAACAAGACTTTTTCTATTATGAAACTATACCTACTATCATTTTTCTTATGTACATATTTTTCTTTCTTAGATGTACTAACTATAGCCTTTATTATTTTTGTGTCAAGTAAATATTACACTCGACTAACGTAAAAACCAAATGTCTATACTTGATCTAGTTTTATCTACACAATTTTTTCCGTAAATACAAGCAGTTATCATTATTCTATACTCGATTCTATTAGCAGAATTTTCAAATGACTAGGTACTTCTAATGTATAGATTAACTTAGCGTAAATCTAGATTATCTATGATCAAACTGTCAACAATTTCCGCTATGTTTGTCATTCTTAGAAAATTTGCAATAGATTATACACGCATAAAAAACGTAATTGAATGAGAGTTCTTGAGTTTCGAAATAAGTTATCATGATTATCATACAATATATATATATATATATATAGAACCATGAATTTTCAAAATTATTTGGTGTTAAACAACATTAGTAGAAAAGTAGTAATGACACTGATAGATGTAAAAATATTTTTGTATTTGTATTAAGATTAAACACATAGTATATATATATATATATATATAGTGTTCAATACTACCAGAAATTGACACTACACATGTTATCGTTGACATTCTAGTACTTGTGTTATATTATAAGCCAAGGTCAGAAAAGATAAAAAAACAAATAAAGAAAGAAAGAAATAGATAGAATATAAGTTTAATATGACTGATAAAAATAATATAGTTTTTTTTTTTTTTTGTCTATTCAAGAAATAGTTTATTCTCATATAGTTTTTGTTTATATTACTGATCTTGAAAGAAAATTATTTGTAGACAAAGAAAAACAAGTAATAATTCACTTATAAAATGAGAGTATAAATGACTAAGAAATGACAAGTGATAAAGTCAAACTTTTAATGATAAACTTTAATATCAAATTGATCTATATTCAGTTCGAATTGCAAGAAGATAGAGAAAATTGACAGTCTCTTAAAACTAACTAAAAGAATAGGCCTAATGCAATCTTTGATGAACAAAATTTTTATCATACGGAAATAGTTGTCTAACATCTTTTTGCTTTTCTGAATTTATACTTTTACATAGTTGTTGTAAGTGCTTCACTGATAATAGAGCACACATTTGAAGAAAAGTATGGCATGATAATAGAATATGATGAGAGGATTAGTTAGTTACTAAACAAATATGTCAAATTGTATATACGTGAACTTTGTACACGTGTGTTCTACTAGTAAAAAAAAAGTAAAACAGGACATTAATTGTATAGGCTACTTTTTTTTTTCTGCCTGTTATGCTGTAATTTTCTAATATAAATGAATAAAAATTTGAAAAGAATTGAGAATATAGTTAATGTCGTTTCTCACGCATAGACTAAAAGCCATTAGTGTCCATTTCAAGGATAAAGTTCAACTATTTTTTTTTTCTTCTTTCCGGCATGCGAACATGAATAAAGTTCATTCATTATAATTATGTTTCCTAGTTAACACATAGTTTTCTACTTTTCTGCTTCATCGCAAATTTCTGTTTATATTGATGAAGAAAAAAGTCTAGATTTTTTTTTTTTTTTTAAGAAGAATTACAGCAGTATCATTAAGAAGAGAGTCGAAGTAGAAGAAGAAGAAGAAGAAAAAAAATGAAGTAAATCATTAAAAAAGATGATTGATCATAATTTTTTAAAGAAAATATTGATGCGTCTATATGAATTCATTATTAAATGCATACAAAGTAAGAATATTGCATAACATTCTTTAATAAATAAAACATTGCCTGCTCTCTTTTCTTCTCTGTCGGTCACAAACAAAAAGACGTTGAACAATTTCTTCTTTTTTTTTTTTTTTCTTCATCATTTTCTTGTTTTATAAAAATTCACTCATGCGCAGTCTCCTTTGATTTTGATTACAAAATTTTTTTTTTGTCTCTTTCTATTTCGTCAGGTGGTCAATGGAAAAGGTAGATTTGTTCGTTCATAATTATTATTCCAGATTTAACTTGTCCAACAATACGCTTTTTATTTCTGTGCATATATTTTCAATTATATAAGTAGTCTACAAACAACATGAAATAAGTTTATTTATTGGTTTGTACGGAAACGATAAAAATGAAATGTGTTCTGTGGCTTTTTTTTCTAGTGTATGTTCTTTCTTTCAGTTAATTTTTTTTTGTTGAAAAAGAAAACGATAGGTTCAACGAAAAAAAAAAAAAATAATAATAATAAAAAGAAGCAGAAAAAAGTAGCTAACAAAATAGATGAATAAAAATATATTCTTTTTTTTTATTTTTTTCTTAACTCAGTTTAATCATGCAAATATTTCGCTATATATCTTTTTATATAGATATGTAACACGACTATTATATAAACAGACACTTCCGACGATTCAAAGCCCAAAACAAAGACATCAAGTAAGTTATATCCCCATTTATTTTATTATTCAAGTAAATTTAAATATCTTTCGACAAATAGTTAATATAGCGATATTTTATTTGAATGACATTTGAACAGATCAAGAGTTTTATTTAAAAAATTAAACATATCTCACTTCCTTATTTTATCAAAACAATGATGTCTGTTTCTAATTCAAAAATAATATATGAGTTAGAATGTTCATATCACTTTTAAACTTAAATCATTATAAAAAATAGTTTTACTTCTTTATTTTAATAAAGTTTGTCTATAAGATTCTATAGACACAAAAAATATTGTACTAAATTATACTATATTCAAGTATAGAAAGTTATCATGTTATTTATTATTTTCTCTTTAATGAATGTTAGGATTGGGTGACACATGTATATTGAATATCGATAACAGAAAGTCCGATTAATATATTTTCTATACACACACGCATTTCCGTTTAATGGATACTACTCATCACGAACGATACATCCGTCCTACTTCCCCTCTTCTAGCCATTTATTGCAGAATAGAAGGAGAGAGCGAGAGTAGATAATACGTCTTTCGATCAGGTACCAAAAAAAAAAAAAAAACGAGAAAAAGTAGAGAAGAAAGAAAATAGCATCGTTGTGTCTATGTAAATGTTTCTCTCGTACATACAGAGAACATATTATTATGTACTATGTACATTAAATAATAATAGTAACTAGACATCGATAATAGTGAAAACTAATCCCTTGTCATTAAACGACACTTTTACGTCGGGTGACACATACTTATACAAATTTTATTTATTCTGAATGATTAAATAGTTTTACTTTATTTTTTTTATTTTTTTTTTTTATAAAAAAAAACTATTTAATTAATTATTAGTTATTTCTCTAAAAAGAATCACGTACACGTCTTTTGAAATGTCACTTTTTGTCAAAAAAAAAAAGAAGAAGAAGTTTATGAACAATGCATGTTTACACAGGCTGTCGATAACTTAACAATAAATGTCATAGAAAGCTTTAAAAGTTAGTAGAACCAATACTGTCTCTTTCTTCTCAGTTTCTTTCTTAATATTTTTCTTTTTTTTTTTAATAAGGATTGTTTTTTCAAATAACAATCACTTATTTTATTTCATCTATTGTCTCGAAACAAATAAAAACTATTATAGATTTATTTTCACTTAGAGTTTAATGATTGAAATACTCATTTATATACAATAGAAGAAGATTAAGATATTAACACACCTATGCCAAGTAAGTGAGTGGTAAAATTAATCTTAGAAAAGAAAGTCATTTATAGACAGTCTGGTACAAAAAATTATAAAAATGGATGATATCTTAAAAAGTTTTTTTTATGTTAATTTTTAATGTTAAAGTTGAGAATTGTCAGTGGTATTCATGATCTTTCTTAATATAGTATTGAAATATTTTCAAATAGAAAAAAAATTAAAATATGAAAATTTTACTCTTTTAGTGTGAACAATTTTAGAAATGTTTGTTCACTTGAATTAGTTTTTCTTGAAGAAAGTTGTTATATTATCAAATAGTCGATGTTCAGAAGAAAAAAAAAGAATTTTTAGATTTTTAATACAATGAAAATTAAAATATTTCAAGTTTAGAATACTGCTATGGTATTTTCAATCCCAACATCGAGAGAATAGTATCGACTATTGCTATATTTGGTCGTCGTAGTGAAAGAATTAACATTTGTTATTTGAAAAATTAACTTATAAAGACTTTTGAATTAAAATTCCTAACAAAGTCTAGATGCAAAATTTTGACAACCATTTGACTTTGAACTATTATCTTGAAACTAGACGTTGCACAGTTCTGTATCTTTTAGGTGTAATGATCTTTAGTAATTAGAAATAGAAGACTGCATAGCCTTTTAACCAAATCGTACAGAGTTATGTAATCTCGTATTTTTAAGAGTAAACTCAGCAGTTTAAGACTAGATTTTACGTTGAATCTTGTCAAATGTTTCTAATGAAATTGTTGATGACTTTACAATCTCAGTGAACAAGTATTCTTGTCGAACAATAAAAATTTATTATCAAACCATTATCTTTACTCGATTTTTTTATATTTTTCGGTATATTTATGGTCAAAAGTTTTTGACTTAGTCAATTTTTTTAAAAATAATCTCACCGCGACTAATTTTGTAAAACAAAACGAAGACAATTTTTCTGAATCTAACTAATAATATGAATATTTGAGAGGTGTATTCCTCGTTTAAAAATAACAAGTTTGCTCGATAATCAATGAAATTACATTTAGTTAAGAATGCACCCGTTGTATAACTAGTGTCAGAGTATCTAGGAAAATTGTTATAACTCGTTTATTAAGAATGCTTACAAGATGCAGAATGTCTCAGTTCATGAAGAAATCTTTGCTCCATGTATCTATTGAAAGATGGAAAAGAGTGTAAACTAAATTTTAACACAAATATATGAGCAATCTAGAATACCATAACTGTACATGATAACGCGTCATCAGTTTTATAAAATTCGTTAAAAGAAAAGCCTCTCTGTTTTATCTTTTTTGTTTTTTTAATTCGAGATGTTTCGATGTTCGGAACCATTCTTATTAACCGCGTTATAACAATTTTGTAGGATACCCCCAAAAAAAACAATCAGAAATAACTGGTACATATCTATGTTCAGCGTTTCTCTAATGTTTTATTGAAAAAAATCGACGATTTTCAAAATTTTCTAAATCTTTTGTGAGTTTTACATCACACAAATGTACTACGAATGATTTAAACACATTTAGTTTATTTTTCTTTTGTTCGGGCAATTGCTTCAGACTTTTTGTTTTGTAAATAAACAGAACACAACAAACATATGTATAAACTACTTTCTCTATTTTAATTGGCACTAGTGTATGGATAATAATGAATGCGTCTCACTGTCAATAATAGAGGATATGTCATTTGCACAGCTGTGAATGGTTCCGGTTTTTTCTTCGTTAAAAGTGCTATAGATGTTGATATTTGTGCAAACAAGAGAAGACTATATATATGAACAAAATTTTTTTTCTTTTCTTTTTATTTCTCACAATGAATGACCCTGTATGTGTGTGTGTGTATATATGTGGAAGAAGTGAAACCAAAAAAAGGAGAAATATGAACGAGAGAATGTTGTTTACGCCAATGTACTATTTATTGAGCAATTGATGGAACCCAGATTGCTTTTTTTGTTCGGAAAAGAGATGTATGTACATTGTGCACAATTTCGATTACATAATAAATGATATCATTATTGCTATTATTATTATTACTGTTAATCGTTACCAAATTTGTCATAATGAACTAATATGGTTGAAATAATTGGAAGTTAATAGAGTTTTTTAACTTTTATACAATCCATTTTCACAATTGTGACTTGAATGAAGAGTTATCTATGATAAAATAGTATAAGGTAAAAAAAAAAGCGTTCAATCAAGAGACAGAAAGAAAAGTCTAATACGAAGAACAGCGTCCGTCTTGCCTGAAATCATGATCTAGAAACTTTGACTAAAGGTCCCTTTCTGAGAGAGAAAGAGAGTGGAAGAAAAAGAAGTGTGCGTAAAAGCGTCATAAGCTCGCTGTGAAATAATAGATTGACGAAGATTGAAGTTTAGAGAACTTCTACTTTGACGTAAGTCTAATTCTTTAGTAGTTGACTTTCTTCCAAGACTATTGGAGATAGGACTATTTTCTTTTGGCGAGATCTGAGAATGGTACAACCTAGCACAGAACAAGTGCCTTCAAAGAACATGTCCAACAAAAAAGAATACAATTTTGGCTGTTTTCCAATCGCGTATGTGTGAGAATTTTCAAATTAATCGAAGCATATTTTTATTGCTGAAAGATGAAATCATCCGAGGATCAAAACGTTCTCGATGTCGTTGATCAATGTTAAGTTTTTGTTTTATGTCTAAGCTACTTTTCCTGCTTTACTTTTACTTTTCCGTTACTTTGTCAAGTAAACCATATCAATTATATATATATATATATATATATAATTATAGTAAACAATATAATGCAAAAGTAAAATACTAAGTCGCATTTTACCCTTGACTTCTGAAGTGATAATGGCGGCATCTGTACTCGCATTCTTATAGTATCTGTGAAGTATCTCATGGAAGTACAAGGTGAAATGATACCACTTGTTGTCTGATATATTTATGTACTAATTCGATCGATTATTTGCATAAGCAAGTAAAATGTACATATACAATAAAGCGAATAAAACCTAAGACAAGTGTTGAATTCTATATTTATTTGACAGTGTACAGTAGAGAAATAGTATTTAAGGTTTTTGTGTTCTGTATCACCAATAAACTGACAATGATAGAATAACATGCAGTCTACTTTTACTACTACCACGACTACTTCTAATACGACTAATTTAAACGATAAATATCTCTTCAGTAAATTAACGAATGTTGAAGGTCATTGTTATGATGATCATATCTAGAAATGACACACGAGTAAATTTCATTAGAGAGGGAGAGGGAGTAAAAAATGTTTGCATCATTGAATAATTAGTTTCTGACGAAAGTATTCTTAATAGAAATATATTCTATAAAAGTTATTTATTAATTATCGATTTGTTATCATCAACATTGTAGAAAAAAAGTGGAAGAGCGCAGAATATTGTAAATGTTAATCTCTACTGAAGCATTATAAGAGAAGATGAGATCTATTTCTAAATTTTAATTCTTAATGAACATTTTTTTAATAATATTTAGTTTATGTTCCTCATGTTCGATATTGAAGTTTTACAATAATCAAATTTTCAAGCAAGCATTTGTTTATTATATATACGTATGGATCTCAAAAGAGTTCTGACTCAAGCTTTCTTTTAAATATCGATCTTTCGAAAGGAAATGACCATCCATACTTTGGCAAAAATCGATTGCTCTCTAAAAATATTCGTAGTTGACAAAATAGGTATCGGTTTTAGCATTTGTTCCTAATTGAAACCGAGGTACGTATAGTACGGTCCAGTTTAACCGTTTCGCAAAATACCCTTGAACGTTTTTCTCTTGTATAAAATCTTAATCAATTTCGATACAAAGAGAAAAGCGTATTCTGTGAAACGATTAAACAGACTGTAATATACGAATCTTGGTGTCTATTAGGAGCAAATGCCAAAACCTATATCCATTTTGTAAGCTACGAACTTTTTACAGAGTTTCGAACGATCTTTTTTGTCTAACTCTTTTTAATACACACATACCATCGTCTGTCTCCACGAGTCTAACTCTATCCGAAAGATTTTTTACTTACAAATCATTATAAGTGTAAAATCGCTCATACGTCACTTCCACTTTAAAATCTATATATCTAATGACTAAAACGGCATGGATGCTTTCTTTGTTTTATCAAACTAGGAAATAATCATTCTGTCTCCATTTTAACAATTTCGTTGTATTCCATGATTAAAAAAGAGAAATACTCATTATACTTTTAAAGACGATTTTATTCTTATTGATTTATATAAGGCGCACCAAATTCTAACTTTCCACACTGTTTTATTTGTGGCTTTTTTACACATGAATCGATAGAGCTTTTCGAGCTAATAAAGAATATCAGGTTTTTAACCTTATTAGATCGAATTTTAGGTGGAAAAATTTCGAAAAATCTTAACGATCTCAAAAACAGACAAACGGCTAATTTTTGAAAAAAATTGAATAATTTGGTCCCAATTCAGTTTGAAGCCTTGAAATTGTGTTTTTCATAATAAACGTTGAAAAGCGAATATAGGAAATTATTTTTCAAAGTTTCAAAGCAAAAATTCAGTTTTTGGTGCCAAAGAGGGGCAAGAGTACTAAATGTGCTGATGAGTCGGGTCATCTTGTAAATCTATCTTCTGTTTTTGGTTAAGAGATATAACCATATTTCACATGCCAGTAGAACTGTCATTCAACGGAGAGCAAAAGTACGTTCTGCCTTTTTTTCGAAATTCCTTTTCATTTTGGAGATAATTGAGTTTTATTGGAATTTAGTCATTTTGGCCAAAATTGGGCAAATCATTTTAAAATAAAACCTTCATTTTGATTCAAATTTGATAAAACTTTGATTCTATAGGTAAAAAGTGATGTAGAATACAACAGAATCACTTTCAAGATTATGAAACGGTTTCTAGAGGATTTTCTAGAAAACCATTTTTTTAAAAAAATTATTCAGATGAGAGAATTAAATTTTCAACAGAATGAGTCGCTGCTAATGATTCTACGATTATTCATCGCTAAAATATTCGGTTTGGAACTGGACGCTGATGGGTTTTTCGCGTCTTGAAAAGATATATAAATCTGGAAACGTCAGCAAGATTTTGTGTTATACAGACTTAAATGGTCTATTGAACTGAATCATATTTTGAAAAGGTGGTTATTGAAAGGTTTTCTAGGAAGCTGCAGTCTAATAAGTCAAGATGATTGGCATCATTTTCAGTGATAATTTTTTTAATATGCGTTCACCGTTTAACCCTTGACGGCTATTCACCTTCGATAGCTGCTGACGGGTCCAGTTGGACCCACTAGGAAAGGCATTGAAAGATTCGATGGTTTTTTTGTTTGATTTAGACGAGCCATAATCAAAAACCTCACTTATGCTCTCTCTAAACGTGAATATGCCAGCAGTTTTACCGACATATGAAAAAAATATAGAGAAGTGATGATAAACACAAAATTTAATTCGGTTGGATCCCCTAACAGCTGTCAAGGGTTAAAAGAATTCTACTTCATAGATTCTACGTAGAGACAATGTAAACTTTTATCAGCTTTTAGTAAGAGACTTATTAACTATGTAGTGAATTGAGATACCAAAGTGGTTGATCGAACGCTTGTCGAATCAAATTTTATATAAAGGACTTAATTGAACATAATCATTAGTTTGTGACCTTGACAGCTTGTATTATACTAACGTTTCAAGCTCCTCCTCCATTTTATTGTATGAAGTATCAATAAGAAAATTAAACTACGCCTTTTGTATAACAAATGTTCTTATGAAATTTGACCACATCATTTACTTATCTTTCTTGAACGAAAGTCCATTTACGTATTTCAATAGTTAACGGCTTATGATGTTCAAGTTTCTCACTTAAGATAAAGAGTTTACGTTTCCTCGTACACAGTTATTTTCTTTTGTACTCTTCTATGTTTATGATCAAATAGTTTATTATCGCGGAAATAAAATGTGTACACACAGATAAAAAATAAATTTGTTTTCATTTATTTATTTTTTTTTTCAATACAAAATAAACGATTTTTCTTATTGTAATAACAAAAATGTAAATGGTCAGTGATTAAAACGTTTACAAAGAGCTTAAGAACAACGATAATTAGTCGACATTAGAGCAAGAGAGAGAGAGAGAAGATTAAGAAAATAGTCGATTGTAATTGTATTTTTCTTCCTCTCCTTGACATACCTAAATGCTATTCAATATTTTTGTTTTGTTAATGGTGAAAATATGATCATGAGAACGATATATATTAAGGAAAACATTTACAGTTAATAACTTTTAGCGTTACTAGCTAAATTGTACCTTCTATTATCTATAGTCAGCAGTTCATTAATTTTTTAGAATTAAATTGTGTCGACGTCTTTTGAGAGTTTATCAACAATATTTTTTTTTTTCATAGAATATAGTATAAAAAATGTAGGAGTTTTTCATTCTATACAAATATTTTATTACTGATGATATATACAATGAATTGTTAAACATCTATCAATATTGAATTGAATATTGTCTATTTTTAGACATACTAATTGTTTTTTGAGACGCGTGGCGCGTATGCTTCCACATGAGACAAATGAGAATGTTCATTATTTTTATTCGACATTGACAAACGCTATATTTTATGACACGATATTAACCAGTAATATAGTCTAAAAGTTTGATTAGTCGTTTTAACAGTTGTGATAATCTTGTCAATAAGAAGAGATATCACCAACAAGTTGCTTGTCATTGTCTGTGAAAAAGATTAGTATCAGACAAAATGTGTGTGTGTGTATGTATAGAGAAACAGATGTAGTTTGACCAAAGCAGTTGTTCTATTCTTATAACTATATGTAGTTTAGATATCTAAAATAGATTCAACATATAAATTGAGTTAAAATTTTTTGATTTTTTAATTGTTCATGTTATGCAATAAATCAACTTTTTCTATCGATGTGCATATATATATAGATGTTCATGTTGACCTGGAGAAGAAGAAATAAGAGTTAGTGCCTTTCAAAAAAAAAACAACATTTATAATTACATTCAACTGAGTATATAGATGAAGTCAACACACACACACACACACAAACACATTGAAGAAACATATAAAGACAGAGAAAGATCATCCTTCGTTTTTTTTTCTTCCTTTCTTCTTAAATAAGAAATTCGATTCCATTTTATTGAAATAAATCTGAAGTCTTACTTTTTATTTTGTACAATCATCATGTTGTAACGTTGTTGACATCGGTATCATTTCGAGAGTAGAGCGTAAGAACTGGGTGAAATAAGATCATTGCTTATGAGTTATGATCTTTGTCTAGTTCTTCTCTGAACTATTTTCGATACATCCTACTTTTTTGACAATCATATTTGTGTTGAGAAAAAAAACAGGCGTTACTATCCAACATTTACAAAAAATAAATTAACAGTTCTTTCGTTTTTTTTTCTTTGGAAAATATCTAATTCTTTTTTTTTATTTGGGGTAAGTGTTCTAAATTTATGTTTTCGTTTAACTTTATTCATTGAGCTAACACTTAATTAGAGCTTTATTTTGCCCTTTAAAATTGGTCTGTCATCATAGAATGTCGTTAACATAGTTTTAATGTGTTTTTTTAATTCTTACGTGCTAGACAAAAATGTCTTTTTAAAATATGTTCGTAGACATTTGTTGACTACAAATAATAATAATAACATTAAAGATCATTATTAAATTGATTGTTTGTTTTAGTCTGAATATATGGGTGTGTACACACCTTTAGAAGGATTCATATCATATGGTTAGCAAATTAATTAACTATGTATACATTTCTAGAATAATAACAACGAGTAAAATATAATCATCTAATTTCCGCAAATATAAGATTAATTTGTTTTTTTTTCAAATGAATTTACATTGAAAAAACTTCGTTTATAAAAGATGCCATCAGTTGTTTTGTTTTCTCTTTTTTTGCGTCAGAAAGATAGAAAATTCAATTTAGTTTTTTTTTTGTTTTCTATTTTTTTCGACGTTCAGTACAAAAGAGACTTTCTCTTCATCATTGAGGAAGAAACACTATAACTATTGTCTGTATATATGTCTCACTCATGTTATTTTTTCTGTTGTCTTACATATCAACATACTTTGAGAGGTTTTTCTTCTCTTATTCTCACTCTCTTTTTTTGTATAAAGCTAGATGGTATGTGCATATAAGAAATATATAGTTTTTTTTCTTCTTAAAAGATCATCATCATCATAGTCTATCTTTAAAAATGTACGTACGTATGAATTTAATTATACGTTTCAATTTTACAACAATCAATTTGAAGAACTGAATTTTTGTTGTTGTTTTTTTCTCTCAATATACTATTCATTTGGGTCTTGATATAGTCAAGTGTCAAAGTTCGTATTGCATTAGGTAACTTTAGAATGTAAAAATTGATTTTTTTTTTCTTGCAAATCGTGGATAATAATATTAGACGAACGATTGAGAGGCTAGTGATATTTATCTGTTTTGCATGTTTTTGCGATTTTTCTAATAAACGGATATCTCGAAAAAATGATATATTAGTAGAATTGAATTAATTTTTTGTTGAATAGTATGTTGTTTTATTGCCATTTTTATTAATAAAATTATGTATAGTTGATATATACTCACTGGAAATTGATTAGAACTAATTAATGTTAATTAATCAATTAGAAGAAAAATATTTATATCAGTAGATAGCTAAGAACTACATCTATGTACTGGAGATCTGGGTGACAGATTCGAAAAAAAAATATCGGCGGATATGCAAGAAGAATCGCTCTCTTTGACAGGCATAGATTTTTGAAAAATTCTTGTAAGAAACAAACGAATGGTTGACGAAAAGAATAACAATAGTAAGAGGCAAGCTGTAGAAAGAGCGCCATATGGTAGAGGTGTGAATCAGAAATTGTTTTTATATATGGGCGCGAACAAACACCTGAGATGGAATAAAGAGGTGAACGGGCACGAGTAGAATTATTCTGTTCAGGTAGATATGTCTACTATTTACTGCTCTTTTCAAATGTCAAAAAGAATGAAGCTGTGTCCAGAATACTGCCAAATAAATGCAGACATTGTCTATAATTATCTCAATGTACTTCTGTATCATATTTTTCAACTTCTTTTCTTATCCATAACATAACTTTGTTCAAATTGAACATGTCACTTGTTTTTTTAACATTATAATATCCCCAACGTTTTCTCTTAATCTATCTAACATATATAACAGCATTATCTACGTTTTGATCCAAGATAATCTTGTTTATTTGATGTTCTACTTTCTTTCTCGTTCGTCAATGTAACGAGTTATATAGACACATAAAAATTCAACAACATATGTGTATAATGTAACAAAGTGTGTAGATCAACTATATTTGTCTTGATGATCTTTTTCTTTTTTAACAAATTTTCATGTATAGAATAAATTGGCTAATTATTTCATATCAGTAAGCTTTTAAGTGAAGATAAAGTGTTATACGACACACATACTCATTAAGAGTTTAGAAAACAACAGTGTTCTTGAAAAAATAAATGCAATATGGCATATGGTTAGATGTTTATTAAGTGTCCCTTTTACAATAACAACAACGACAACACTTTCTCTCTCTCTCTCTCTCTTTCTCTCTCACTTATGTATGCCTGACGAAACAGTAATAATAGTCACAGAATTTAAATGAGTGGAAAAAAAGTTTGCGTCTAGAGGATTAATTGAGTATAGTGAATTACTAATGATTGTTTTTGTCAGATAGAAACATGAATATTGACAGTAAAGCAAAAAGAAAGAAATTGGTAAAAAAAAATAGTGTTAACTCCAATACAATTTGATTCAAGAACAAAGAATTTATCTATGCTTAAGTCCATTAGTAGAATCTGTTAGAGAGTGAACTAATGTATAAAATTTGATTTCAGATATCTGATTCTTTGACATCAGTAATCAAAATCATGATGCAAAAATAGAGTCAGTAACTTTGATTATAATTTTGTTTTACGTTATTTGTTTTTCTTTTTCACTATAACAAAACAATTTTTTTTTTATAAAAATACGTATGAAGATGAGATGAACTTTTGTCCACTATATGAATTGTTGATAGAGAGACGACTACTGCAGCAATTTCGTAGTGAATAATAATAGTTTCTAAGAAATTATTAATGTTTTTAGTTTAATCATCATTAATGATCTATTTTTCGTAAGACGAGACTTGTACATTTTTTTTCTCTACTATTAAATAGTGAAAGTTTAATTTGCTTATTATCTCTCTAAAAGAAAAAAACGAGAAGAAAACGTGTTTTTAACAGTAACACAACAATTATTGATCTGTCTAAGGTGAAAGTGGTATGATACTGTTAAATGTAACAACTCATTCAATGAGAAATGTTTATAATTTGAAAAATATGCGCAATAAAAAAACTTGATTACTTGTTCTCTCAATGTCTGGTTAGAATCAAACAATTGTGTGTGCGTGTGCGTGTGTGTGTACGTGTGTGCGTGTGTGTATGCGCATGTAAATTTAACAGATGTCCGTGACGACTGGTCAATATATCAACATTCTTACAAAAACATATTAAACATCATCGTATACATTTATATTTATTACAAACGTCTAAATATTGTTGTATAATGGATTTTGTATATGGTCACTGTCTATACATATTATATTTATTCTGGAATACACTCATCTTTATTTGTTGACAAATGTGAAGTATAAGAAAAGTTTTCCTATATTGACATACTGAACCATGAGATATCTCTCATCATTCGTTTTTTTTTTTTTATTCAGAATAAAACACGACATCTTCATTCACCAGAAACAAATTATTGTATCCAACTTTTGTGTCATAAATGCGGACAGACAGTGATATACATTAATATACAAAAGAAAAAGATATTTATACAAACATCACTCTATTCACCAGATGGTACCACTACATGGCATATTGTAATAATGATTTTTCTTTTTCTTTTTTCTCTTTCTAATTCACACAGGCAACTGTGAGATGGTGGTATCCATTCCTTTTACTTTCTTTTACAAAAAAAAAAAAAATTCATTAATATGGACAGCGGTCAGTCATCATTCTCTTTTGTTGTCTACCCTAGTCATGTAATAGATTATTTGCATGTACATAACACATGAATAGACGAAGAAGAAGAAGAAAAAAAATATTATTACCATCATTATTTGATCATTATTCATTTCTTTTGGGAAATAAGAACAGACTGCGAATTGTCATCTTTTGATGTTAATGATGAGGACTTTGTTATACATGGATTAATTGAATTAGGTTATAAGAGAGTTAGTATTGAATAACAATAATATCATGTATAAACTCTTAATCTTACGCATTGTAGCCATAAGTAAAAGAAAATTGGCATTAAAAAATTTCTCAATCAGTAAAATAACTTCTTGAATTTAAGAGAAATTCTGTGATGGTTAATAACTCTAATAATACAAAAAAAAACAGAATTTACCATTATGAAAATATAAACAAAAAATCTTGTTGAAATTATATAATTCTCTTTCACTTTTTTCAAGACTTTTTTTGGACTAATTTATTATTGATATTAACAGACAAATATAAAAATATATTTATTTGAGAGACGCCTCATACACAGACATTTTAGTTAGTTATTGACTTTGAACTATCATAAAGTAGATACTTATTTTTATCACGCTTCAATGCACGTTATGATATTTGAGAGGTAGAATAATATAGCATAACAACTGATAAACCATTAATATTATGGGATGATTGTGTATAAATGGTAGTTTCTCTCTATCTATTATATTGATGATGATAATAATGTTATTTAGAAAACACGATAACAATAGTTTTCTCTCGGTTTCATTGTCCAAAAAGTGGTTATTTGTCTAACTTAATTCATAATTTGATTATTGTCAATTAAAAATAATCTGTGTGTGTGTGTGTGTGTAGAACTTGTCTATAGACTTGCATCCAACCCACCCACACACACATACAGGTTAATAATTGATTAACTATTTCTACTTTCTTTTTAACTTAAGATTATTAAACACAAAAGAACATACACCACTTATAATTTATTAATAATATTGAATTTTTCTCCAAAATGAGAATTTCATGGTCACACAAAATCTGTTTATTTATTCATCTTCATCTTCCTAGAATAATAGATCCTAAAGACAATTTATTTTAACATACTTTTTTTTTCTTTCTATCTTTCTCTATTGTAAAAGATACATGTAGGGAGAAAGAGAGACAAAATCTACAAAGTGGAAGTTTTTTTTTTTTTTTTTGTCCCTGTGTATTCATATATAAAATGAATATTTAAATCTTATGTGATTGATGAAACAAAAATTCAGGATATATTTATAGGATGTTTATAACTAAATGACATTTTTTTTTGTTTTTTTTACTCAAGTATACTTGAAATAAATGAATACTCTTTCTTTTTCTAAAAGCATCTTTCTTCCCCGGTACACCGGTTTATAATATGGTTGAGTTTCTCATCAATCTAATATTCTCACCTTTTTTTCTTCTTTTTACTTCTTTAGATCTGTGATCATGTCTTATCATGAATATTTATTATTGTATATACGACCATAATGATTACTGAAAAACGAATAATAGATATTTGTTCGTGTATTTATTCTATACTTATTTATTATTATTATTATTAATGATACATGAAGAAAAAAATATTTAATATCATGAAAGGATAAAGAAGAAAATTAAATTTAAAAACAATATAACAATTTTACAATGATTAAATTATTTTTAACGATCGTTATTCATTTGATATGGCTCTCTAACGGTATGAAACAAAAAAACAAACCTGTACAATATATATCATCAGATTAGTTTATAAAAAAAAAATATTCAATTGTATATGAGATAGAGTAATTTATAGTAGAAAAATTGAAAGATGATGAAAAATATTTCTAAGATTTATTATTTTAATATTTTATTTTCTAGTTGGTTGTTTTGCTGAGCATTCCCGTTCAATTCAACGATCAGCACCATTGATTATTGAAGGTCCACAAGATATTGCTGCCGAATTAGATAAACCAATTCAATTACATTGTCGAGCTGAAAGTTTTAATCAATCATTGGATGATCTACATATTGATTGGTATAAAAATGGTAAACGTGTCACAACGGATCCAAATGCTCGAATAATAACCGAATTTATGGCATTACATATTATAAATACAATTGAACAAGATCAAGGCTCATATTATTGTATAGCAAGAAATTCATATGGAAAAACGCAAAGTAGAACAGCATTAGTACAATTTACAAGTAATGTCTTAAAAATTTTTTTATTTTTATTATTTATATAATAAAAAAATTTTTTTTCTTAATTTTATAGAATTAGATTATGATTTTGAATTAGAACCACAATCTGTCGCTATTGAACTATATGAAAATATTCGTTTAAAATGTCAACCACCGAAAGGAACACCAATTCCAATAGTTTACTGGCAAAAAGATAATAGAAATATAAGTTTAAATGATAATATACATCGTGAACAAAATGATTTAATTATTGACTCGATGAAACGTTCTGATTTTGGTTCATATCGTTGTTTAGCAACAAATCAGGCTGGTACACGTGAATCAAAACTGGCTATAGTTCAACAATTTAAAAGACCACAAATAAAGATTAAACCGTCAAATAAAATTGATGTTAGACGTGGTACAAATATTGAAATACAATGTCAAATATCGGATAATATTGATTCATCATCAATACTTGTTTGGAAAAGAGTTGATAATTTACAATTTCGTCGTGGTGTCACTGTTAAAGGAAATATTTTAGAAATACAATCGGCACAGTATGATGATGCCGGTGTGTATTATTGTGAATTAAATGTACAAGGACGACTATTGAAAGAAACAATGTTTCTTGGTGTCTATGAAAAAGGTCCAAATAACGATTATTACAGTGAAGTAAATGTAACCGCGTTTATTGGAACTAATTCAACATTACGATGTCATTTACCAAAACAAAAACGAGATGCAACAATTTTTTGGGAAAAAGTGTATAAATCAGATGTACAGGTAAGAAGAATATTAGATCGAACGGGTGAGCTGTTGAATATAAGAGAAAATGTTAAGTACTATCCATTTCAAAATATAAGAATCGTGACTGTTTTTTGAATAACTTTTAATAGAAAGCAGCTAGAGAGCTTCAGTTTTCGTCATGCAAAAAAAAAAGACTTGGGGACATGTTTTCGCAAGCAAAATAATTCTATAAAGAGTTTTTTGAAACAGGTTATTATTATAAACTAATGGATTATTGGTAATCGATCATGCTAAGTGTCGTGGCAATATTTTTTTTTGAGAAAAAGTTTTAAAAAATGTAGCGAAAAGCGTGGATCTTCAGGCTGTTTTTATCTAATATTAAAAAGATCATTATTCACTCAAAAAACATCAGAACAAGTTCAAAACGTCAGAATATAGAGTATTGAGACTCTTTCGTATCCTGTTTATAGGAGATCTAGAAAGAAAGTTTACAAAACTCTAAAGAAGAGAATTTCTGAAAAAACTATTAACCAAAATATTTTGAAATGGATAATAGTCATTTTATAGCCGTTGAAAAGTTCTATCCTTCACTTATAACAGAAAAGTTTTTCTTATTATAATTGGTCCATGATAAGTTATTTTCTTATTAAGTTTTAACATAAATCACTATGTTTGGAGAGCAATTTTGCATCGTCACATAAAATCGAACATATTCAATTCGAGTTGTTCGGAGAAGGATTCAACGAATTCAGTCAAACTGCTTTCTAACCGTGAAGAATTGAGTTCTATACGAAGAACAAGAACACACTTGACAGTGTCGGAGAATGTTGTCAGATGCAAATAATTTTTGAACCGTCATTTTAAAATTAATCATGAATTAGTACTTTAGAAAGGTTTCTCATTCTGGAGCAAATTTAGTATTTTTCGTATAATGTTTCACTTATACATTTTGTAATCAAACATTCATCCCGATTTTTTGCACAAAATGAAAAAAGAAGAATTTAAATTATTTCAAAAGTAAATTTTTGAAATTAATTCAGAGAAAGATAGTAAAGTGTTCGATTCTGAATGGTTTATCCATTAACCGGTATATACATTGCGCTCTAATATCAAATAGTTATACATTTCCAATTGTTTCTTTGTCCAGATTCATCATTTTCACTAAACATACGGTTTTCGATGAAGTCAGCTATATGGACGTAATCAGCATCGAATTCTGAACAAGATAGTCCATTTCGTTTTTCAAAATTTTCACTTTCAGTTTTTTCGAAAAAATCTTCACCCCTATAATTCTCTATTTTTACTCATTGGATAGAGCATTCGAAACTGCTCATATTGGCAAAAAATTGGAATGCAACCAGCTTTCCTTGAGGTATAGCAGAGCTACCATTAAAACAAGAGAGGTGAATTTCATGCATTTTCCTTGGCACTTTAATATGCTACAACAGAATTTTAGACGTGATATTTGGAGAGAGCGCGCATGTTTACATATAGTACCTGGATTTTTAAAAGTATATAAGAACCTTTCGGACGACTGTGGTCCAACTTTTATAGGAGAACAAGATGAACATCTTTGAGAAAAAATTCATTTTCTTTTTTTCAAATGCATTTAAATGCAAAATTAACGTAATATTTGTGCTCAGCATAAAATTCTGCACAGGATGATGTAGTTTTTATTGAAATCTGAGACAAAAAAATTTTCAATGTTCCAATAGGGGTGGAAATTTTTTCGAAAAAACTGAAAGTGAAAATTTTGAAAAACGAAATGGACTATCTTGTTCAGAATTCGATGCTAATTACGTCCATATAGTTTTTTTTAGAATTTGTTTTAGACCGACTTCACAGAAAACCCTTCCACGTCTTTTTCAAAAGAGGAAAGGAAAGAGTCTTATGCTGCAAAAATTCAATTAGATAGTTATTCTTTTCCCGTTTAAACGTATAATAGTGTATCTATCAAATATCTCTTATTGTCTATGATCTACTCTAAAAAAAATAAAATAATAAACTAACATTAATATTGTATCTGTTTAGAATATTGGTTTGTATAAAGGTCAAGAAAATGGTCGATTTCAAGTAAATTATAATGATGAATTAATAATTCGTAAAATTGATGAAACAGATGATGGATTATTTTTATGTCAAATGTATTCGTCTTCAGATAAAAAAATTTTATTAGGAAAAACACTTGTTTATGTTAAAGTTTATTCATTAGAACCTCCACCAATTATTCGAATTGTACCTAATGATCAAACGATACCAATTGGCATTGAAATCATTATACCATGTCAACAAGATAGTCAATTATTAACAGCAAAAATGAAATATTTACCAGCCAATGATAATGTAAATAAGCAATATACAATAAAATGGTATTTTAAACAAACACGTTCAAAAAGTAATCGATATTACAATCAACAATTGTCAGATGAAGAAATATTAATTAAATTTGATAATAAAAAATATAAAATTGAATCAAATGGTGATTTAATATTACGTAATGCGGAAAAGTAAGTAAAAAGAAAAACAAAAATATGCGACTTGCATAGAACAGACAATTATTTTAGAGTAAATGTACTTTTAATCACCAAATTTTTCAGTATTCCGATACTCGCTCTACTCTATCCAGTGTTGATGTCCGTTCGATCGAATCGCTGTATTTTATTCATTCCTGTGCACAATATTTTTAAAAATAATCACATTTCACTCTTATTTTGCTTACTAAACTGTTGATACGTCAACAAATCGATTTCTATCTGACCCTAGTCTGGCCGAGAAAAATATTCAATAGTAGTTGTAGTATTCGTTGAGAAGGAGTGACTTTGTATCTTATACTCACGGCACAAAGTCAAGGACTCGGAAATAGAAGTCCTAACGATCCCTATAAAGGATAACTCATTCTGCACATTGTTTTCCATCTTTTGTTTTATGCATATGATTATGATTTTTATCTAATTTCCGAAAAAATGATTTATTTTAATTAAAAATCGTTTTGACTCTACGTTAATAATTTTCAGAACATGATACTAACTGCTGAGGCAATTAGAAGAATTTTATTTAGCTTTCGTTTCAATAATACAAACAACATAAGAAAAATATTGTTACCGTATGCTTACTCATGACACACAATGTAAATTGATGAACACTGCAATCAGATCATACCCAGCATTTCTCTCTGTATAAAGCGAACGGTCTGTTGTGTGTAATTGGGACATGCCGAAAAATTTCGTGATCATTTGTATCTAAAAATGTTTGGTGATAAAAAGAATTGATACCCATTAGTTTCACACGGCAAAATATTAGATTCAGATGCATAATAATTTTAAAAAGTTAATGTATAATAAAAAGACCGTCTGATCTTTGTTGTAACATTAACAACAATAGACGTTGTCAATTATATGAAACATTTATGTTTAGGAATGATACTGGTATTTACAAATGTTTAATATCAAACAATCGAAGTGAAACGAGTTGGAGTGCTACGTTAAACGTTGAAGATCCTCGATCGAACGCCATTTTTCAACGAGTAGAAACAAAAGATTTACCCACAGCACCATCGCAACCTGTTGCAGGTAATAGATTTTAGAACATATTTTTTTTTCAACAAAGAAAAACATTATTTCTTTTTCTAGTTGCATTTGGTTCAGATTCTATTGAGTTAGCTTGGAGTGATTCATTAATGCAAACAACAGAAGGTTATCTAATCGAATACTTTCAGTACGTATATTTGACCAGTTGATACCAAGTACTTTTAAACAGATTAACATTTTTTTTTTCTCGCTTTTCTTTAGATTAACATCGCAGCCAGTCAACTGGATTCGAATTGGTCCTATTCAACCAACAACAAAATATACCATATCAGATTTAAAACCGGGTTCATCCTATCAATTTATTGTTCGTGCAGTGAATCGTTACGGTTTTGGACAACCAAGTCCATTGTCTGAAGTCATTGATACACGTCAAACAACAAAATTTTTCTCTAATGATCATGATAAAATACAAAAAATGTTAAATTCTGATCAAGAATTAATTCGACTATTAGAACCAATTAATAAACAAGAAACAAGTTTAACTTTAAAATGGAATGTATTAAGAAATTCTGATTTAATTGAAAAATATTATATTTACATAATTGAAGATGGAAATAATCAAAGAATTGAAACAATACCAGAAAAAGGAGATGGATTACATGAATATCTTGTACGAAATTTAAAAATGAATACATTATATCAAATAAAAATGATTCCATATAAATATGATATACATGGTAAAGAGAGTAATACAATTTATGTTAAAATGCCCGAAGGTCCACCAAGTTCACCACCAGAAGATGTTATTGTTGAATTAACCGGTTTAAATAGTTTATCAATTAAATGGAATCCACCTCCATTGAATCAACAAAATGGACAAATAATTGCCTATAAAGTTAATTGTCTTGGAAATAATGAAACAACATCAATTCGATTACATAATATTAGTTCAGAAGCGAAGGGTTTACATATTAAAAGTTTATTTGAAAATTTACAATATTGTATTAGTGTAGCAGCTAAAACAAAAGCCGGTGATGGACCATATACAGAACCGAAATGTGTTGTTATGAGTAAGTTTGATTATAATAAATAAATAAGAGATTTTTTGACAAAAAAAAATTCACGTTTCTATTTTCAAGATGCCAGTTTTCTAAAACGAAATCGTAATGGTTTAGGAGGAAAACTACGGTATGCTGCAGATCAACCATGGTAAAATAATATCAAGTTTAAAATGTACTTATTAATCTTTTACCACTTCGTATATTTTAGGTTTATTCCCGTTGCCATTCTCAGTTCATTGTTATTCATTTGTCTCATACTTTCTACGATTTTTCTATGTTTCAAACGTTATCATACAAGAAAAAAATATGGATCTGATCAATTTGTTGAATTACCGATTCATAAGACAAATAACGGCACTAGGTATAATCTTAAAAAGTGAATTTTTGGTGCAGTGTTAATAATGAATTCGTTCTTTTTTGTTTGTTCAAGATATGATCTTATTCAAGATCCATTATGGACAGATTCACTACAAAGTACAAGTAATTTAGGTAGTGGTCCAGGTGATTTTATCATGACAAAATGTTGTACAGCAGGTAGTTCAAATAGTGATCAAGAACAACAACAGCCAATATTTATTCATAAAAATCCGATAAATGCTCTTTTACAAGAATGTAATAATAAAAATTTAACATTATCGGATCATAGTTGTGGCAGTAATTCATTACATCATTCAATAAGAACAAATCACAATCATAATAATGATACAACAATAACAACAGTGTCACCTGGTAGCTCACCACAATATACAGAAATAAATAATTCAAATAATATTCAACAGACTTTAAATCCGTATGCAACTGCTGGTCTATTTGCTCAATGTAATGACAATACGACGGGAAATGAATTACCGACTTATGTAAATATGTTCAACTACACGTTTTTTTTAAACCTTAACTAATAAGACATGTATTGTTTTAGAATGAATCATTACGTAATGGTAATTATCTACAAAATGGTTCTCCATCGTCTCCTTTTAACTTTACCACAGTTCAAGCACCTCGTCATCACAATGGTTTAATATTACCCCATTCAGTTGATTTATCTCAACAGCAAAAGACCTCCTTTTCTCCCTATTATTCACAATCATCTCCTTATCTAACTCATCAGAAGCCACAAAGTACCATTATTCCACCTGTTGAATATCATCCACCGTGGTATCCAATGGAAGGAAATGTAACTGTACAACAATTGTTATCATCACACCGACAGAACAATCCCACATCGACTTCTCATCATACTACACCTTATCATCAACCGTATGAAAATAATCAACAACAGCAACAACAATCACCATTAGTCTATCGTACAACGTGTGTCCATTGTTCTCATCCCCATACACCGTCCTCTATTCGTACGTCTGCTCGTTCACCTAGTTCACATTCTCGTTCATCATCAAACAGTAAACGTCTTCGCCATAATAATCGTAATAATAATAATATTAATAATAACAATAACAATAATACGAATCCTCGTTCAGTCGATACAGATGTCCGATGGAATAACGAGCAAACCTGTTCAATTAGTGATTCGTTAAACAGTAATCATGATTTAACAACAAAATCACGTTCGAATAGTAAAGGTCGAATAACAAATATGAACAGTACAGATGAATCAGTAACGATGATCAATAATCGAGAAAAGTAAATAGAACTATTCTGAACGTGTCTGATAATAGATGAAAAATTAATTTTCTCATTTTAGAACAAGAGAGGATCACAATAAACGCAATTCAAAATATCAGTTACGAAATGAATCAATGTTAAACTCATTTGGAGGAGGTAATTATCATTTCTGACAAATTTCAGATTTTTTACACCGAAAAAAAAAGAGTTCGTTTTTAAACATCGTCAGAAAATTTCCTTTTATATGTTGTTTTAATATTAGAATTCAAAAGCATTTGTTTACGAAAAACAAGTCCTGTGATCTATTACAATTTATTTATTTTCCGTCAAATTTGACATATTAAATGGTTTTAAAACGAATTCCAAACAATTAACTGCTATTTTTACTTTGTTTTCTTTCTTAGATACCATGACAACATCATGGGCAAGTACAACAGACGCAAGTAATCCTGAAAGTTCATCGAGTAATTCAGATACCAATGATATCAATCGTAACCACAGTAGAACAAGTAGTGAAGGTTCAATATTTACAGATTCAGATTTAAATAAAATTACCTTATCTTTTAATCACCATCAGCAACAGCAGCAACATAACAATACAAATAAACGTAAGTGAACATCATTTCAAAGTACTGTGGTAATTCCAAATCAGACACATCTTTTCTTCTTTCTCTAAAAAGTAGAAATTAAAAGTTTCATAAAGACATACAGTAAAACCTCTCTATTGTGAACATCATCAGGACTTTTCAAAAGCGTTCATTATAGGGAAATGTTCACTTTAGAGAGATGATGCACGTCTTGTTGAGAAATGAAAAAAAGTTCTAGAATGTCTGCTTCTACACTAGTCCTGAATTAATTATATTATTCATCTTTTAAAGTTAGCTAGTGTCGTGATATCATTCTTTTTTTCATACGTATAGTAGTCAGTTTTAGTACTTAAAGCGTAATTAGTATCAGTACAAAAGGGACATGATAAACAGTAGAGAGAGAAACATTGCACGTATGTTCACATTAGAGAGGTTATAATGGCAGGAAGGACTGAAAAAATAGTGTTCATGTTCAGAATACAGGGGTGTTCACATTCGAGAGGTGCATTTCCAGCAGAAATCGCTCCATCGGACCTGAGAGCGTATTCACTGAGGAGGTGTTCACTTTACAGAGGCGTTCACTAATACAGGTTTTACTGTACTCTCTATTGAAAAGGTTCTTTATTATTCTAGATTCACATCCAATTTCTGATGAGAATATTCGTCAACAACGTCCACTCTCATCAAATTTACTATTGAAAGAGGTTAGTAATCTTAAATGGTATAGCATAAATATATTTGAACTTTTTTCTTTTATAGACCCCTGTTCTTTGATACAAAATGAATAATTGAGTTAGAATAATATTTTCTGAAAAATTTTAGCATATAAAAGTGCATAATTCAGATACAGAATACAAGCTCATTACACAGGGTGCTATATTTCGGATTTAAAGCACATTTAGAAGATGATAGAAATTACGATCATCTTTTCTAATCTAGTCATATCATATTACGTTTTTTATTTAATTTTATGTATTATTATTATTTTTTTTTTTAAATAAAAGTAATAGACCAAAGTGTTAGATTAGACATTTAGCTAAATAAAAACCTAGAAAAAAAATCTTTTTGTTCCTCTTCATTTTATATATTTTTTGTTCACTCGTGTTGTACAAGTAAACTACTGTGTATATATTAACGTTGGAAGAAGAAATTCTCCCATCGATTTTTTTTATCTCTAATTATTTTTTTTGCGTTGCGACGATCAGATGTTTTTTTCTGTCATTTTTGTCCTGTTTTAGTAAAATTTTTCTTCTCTTTTCACGTTCTCGTTTCGTGTTTGATATCGTTGATGTTTCTTCTTTTTGTAATAAAACAGCAAGAAATAGCAACAGCAAAATAACACACAAAAACTTTGCCTTTATCTTCCACTGGTATGGGAGAAAAAACAAAGCTTCTTAAAATTTGACTGATATTTTAGACATAAACTTTGCGTTACGGTACATAAAAGATCAAGAAGTAAAAAAAGCGAATAAGATAAATATTTGTCATGTGTTAAGAAGTACAATATACGAGGTCTAAGAAACTGAAAATACCCATCTGCCTTGATGTGCAGTGTTCCATAATTATAAGATCCCCTTTGTTTTTGTCGAAAAATCTGTCGAATTTCTAGTTTGTTTGAAATTTTTCGCTCGAAATTTGACAGTGTCGAAAATTTTTACTCCAAATTCAACAGGCTTTCGACACTGTCGAATTTCGAGCGAAAAACCCGACAGTATCGAAAACTGACTGTCAAAAAGTAGAACTGTCGAATGACGACAAATTCTTTTTCTGCCAGATAAGGTGCATATCGAGATTTTATGAAGAAATTTGATAATAGGGTTTCTGGTAAATCTGAAGCCTAGAAAACCAAGTCTTTGGTTTTGATAAAAAATGCTCAGCTATCTGACATTTTTTCATCAAACTGCAGTTGATTTATGAAAGGCGATTAGGGGTCAAAATCACGAAATTATCAATGTATCCTCTTTTACAGCTTTTACAGTGATTTCAAATAAAGTCTAATTTGCAAATTATTGAGTGTAATACTAGGAAATATGCACTCTTTAGCAAAGTACCTTTGTTTGTATGGCTCATGTGGCTTTGATGTGTGAGATATTTAAAAATGTATATAATGAGAAAAACAGAATACATCGATAAAGCAACCGATGCAGCGAAAGCCGATTTCGCTGCTGCGGATGACTTTAAACGAAAAGCGGCACATTGTGTTTCTGAAGTTTTAACTGGATATGATATAGACAAGAGAAAAAAGATGGTAAGTTTCTGATGTCTGATCTCCATGTGTCACTGAGTTTCTGCTAAAACTAAATCTGTTAATATTTATTCAATATTCAGATGTGAAACATAATGTTGATCAAGCAGGAGAAAAAAAATCAAAAGTCAACTGAAAAGAAAGCAGAAAAAAGATAATGATAGTAATGATAAAGATGATAAGAAACAGGGGAAGAATAAAATCAAGAGCTAGAGAATTTAAAAAACTGAACATACAAAACTTCTTGAACCAACGAAACAGATGTTCAAAGATCTGGTTATAATAATGAGCCTGTTTCAGCAAGTGATAGTTAATACAAGTCTTCTTACTATCAAAGTTGTGCGAATAATCAGTTTGAATGAAGCTACAAAACTGGCATTGTTTCCTAATCATTCATCAGCGGTTGATTAATCTTCTTGCGTTTACTAGATCTCTATTAAAACATTAAAGACAAGTTGGCCAGAATTAATTGGAAAGTCAAGTGGCAGTACGACTAAATCATTAAGCGAAGCTGGATATACTAATAACTTTTTCTCTGATTACATACTAAATTAAACTCAGCAAAAAATACAAAGGACATGTGAAGAAGAACAGAAAATTCTTATAAAATCACTTAGTATCAACTGGTACTGATAAAGCCATGAAAAACATTTATTCAGAAATAAGGTTAGTTGAACTTTTTACAATGAAAGAGGAAAACGTGGAATGACTGTTCTTAAATTGGGTAGCAAAATAGATTTTACATGAACAAACAGGTCAGAATGAAAAAAATGATCGCTTGGCTGTTTCTGGCGTCTTGCAATGTGTACAATTGATCGACCAGAAGAAAGCTGAAGTCTAAGCGTATGCGTGTTACATTCATTCTATTACCCATGTTGCAGTATAATGGACTCGAGAAAAGGACAGAAAATCTACATAATACTGTAGTTTTTTTAAGAAATCGTGTATATCAGTTAATGAAGGTATATCATTTGGAAGATTATTTCAGTCATTCAATTAATTTATATTTTAACTTTTAAGTAAGGTGACAAAAAAGTCTTTTTGATAAGACTGTCACTGTGTAGAGATTGTCACTACTAGAGGTCATTTTATACCAGTCCTAGAGCTTTCAGAACAAGTCGTTCAGCAATTGAACGGTCAAAGTTAGAGGTCCCCACTTTTCAGTGGTATTTAGGGCAAAGGCTGAAGGTTCTAATCCATCTCCGGATGAGAAAACTCTAGTCGAAAACTTTTTGTGCGGGAACTTCGTCTTTAAAGACAGGCAAGATACACCAGCTGTAGATGACGGCAGAAAGTTTATTTTCTCATAGACAGATGCAATTAAGTCTCTTTTATCAAATTGTGAAAATTCGAAGCCTCTAGCTATCATTGTTCAAAAGTTATTCAAAAATACCCACAGTCATCGTCTTTTGAAATGGATAGTAGTGTAGCGATAACTACGTACAATCATAACTTATTTTACGGCTAGGCTTGTTTAAAGATCTAAATATTGAATGGGATCAGATTAGTAATGCTTATTTGAAACAAGTGTTTGAATCTCTATTCGTATAAATTAATTTTCTGTTCTTCGATAGTTTTAGTTTAGAATCCTATAATGGAATATATTCTGCTTGTATTCTGAGAGAATAAAACTTATATCAAAACAAGTGGAGATTATGGAAAAAAATTGAAGAACCGAATATTGATAGACTTTCGAAGAAAAACTGTCATCCTCAAAACGTACAACTCGTTCACCTGACCATGCTACTCTATGCATCATTCTTGTAGATGGATAAAGCTACACATTATAAAGCGGCCTAATCATTAAAGCTACTCCAATTATTAGTAAATTTAGGCACATATTTTCCGAAACGTGTTCCTAGTTCTAAATACTACAGTTTATCAACAGTGTTTTAAGTGGCATAGCTACGACTGGGGGGCGATATTCGAGACTTAACTACTCTGCTCAAATGAACTTTTGGTTCTTCAACAACAGTACCATTTTCATCCGTAATGAGACTCACACAGTTTTCTACATGATCACCGGTTGATGGTGTGAAACTAGGGGTCGTCATGCCACGAAAACTACATCCCACGAACGAAAATTTTAATACCTTTCCCATGAGATTTCGATCGAGCTGAATAATATCGTTGCGTAAAACGTTTTCTTCTAACAATGTAGAATAATGCACAATAAAGAATGAGTATTGAAATAGCAGATATAAAAAAGAGAATGAGTGCTTTGACAAAATAAATAAAATCACATGAAGATCAATGGTGAGCCTCATTCTTCATTAGAGAACTAGCAAATAAGGAGATATCATTTTTCACATAAGATATCCCATGTGCGAACATCTTTTCGGCTTCATCGAGTCGACAGAAAAGAAAGATATGCATGTGTGCGAAAGAGATATCCCATTATTTGCTAGTTCTCTATTATATTTAAACAGAAAAATAATAAATAGAGTTTAGAAGAAAAAACAACAACAGATCACAGTCAAAGAACGTCATAGATTAAGATCTTCTATCTTGTCATAGATATCAAGACTATTTATAAAAGTTTCTATAAGATAAAAGGGAATCAAAAAATTGGTCGTGGTTGATGAAAATCAATATTCATTAGATGAGGTAAAATTTCTGAACGTTTATGATTAAAATGATTTTGAATTGAATAATTCATATTTGATGATTCATTCAACTGATTTTTCCATTCGATAAGAAATACAATTTGACGTGTACGTGGCGGTAATGAATCAACAGTTAAAAATGTTTGCCTTGAACTTCGCACTCGTCTAGCCTCCTCGATATCAATACTAACATTTAAATATTGATGATAAGAACAATTTTCAGCTACAAATGGAATACAATCAAGATGACGATCTATTTGATAATAATTGTAATCTTTGCCCTAAAACAAAACAAATCTTTGTATAATTACCGTAAATTGAAAAAAAACTTTCTTCTAAAACGAGAGGTTTATTGATATTCTAATCATCACGAGATTATTACAAGAGCTGTACATTTAAAACCTCACAGTTATCGCGCTATTGACTAAAAAAGTAGTAAAAACAGGCTGCTAATGCGGATCGTCGCTTAGAGAACGAGAACAATCACTAACTAAAGTATCCAGTCGTTTGAAAACGTGTCAGAACATTAAAACTCAGTGGTCCTAGTCGTGATCCATAAACGTGGAACGAGATAAAGCTAGGCCTATCCATATCAGAATATGAATATAATTCAAAAATCTAAACGTTCTGCCAGTAAGACTAATCAACAGGTTACCGTAGAAAACCAAGGAGAATTTTATCAATACGACATTCGACAAATAAGCCTATGAAAGCGAACAGATAGTAAAAGCAATGAAGCGCATAGATGTAACCGGTCAAGATTTTCTCAACCAGGCCGGTAACAGGTCGAAAAATTTCTGATCGAACCGGGCCGGTCGGTCGGCAGATCATATATTTTCCTAATGTGTAAGTGCAAAAGCCTAACGCCAGAGGAGTGCTAAGGCTTCTGGAAAAACGTCCATCGCTTCTGAACCATGGATTTCCAAGATGTCTCTTAGATTCAGTTTTGCAGAGGACACTTCGGACTATATATGTATGAAAACAAATCCATAGATTTCTATGTCACCTTTCAGAAAACCGAACTGGTTTCCACAGATCTCCTGAAAAAACGATCTTTGAAATTTTTTCAAACTCGTTTTTGCTTATGAAAACATAGCCTCAGATCTTGGCTAGCGAATGATGAAAACCGCAAGTCCCTATCTTTTATTTCTCTTGAGTTATTAAACAAATAACGACAGGCCTTGTATTTTAGCGCCGATAATAGTGCAACAAACATTAAAAAAGAAAGAAAAACGAACGGAATATTCACATAGTAGAGATTACCAGTCTTGCTCTCGAAAACTATTGACAAAAAAGAGAAAACCAAACTAACTTTCTTAATCTGAAATATGAAAAGCTTTATTTTACTTAGCTCAACAAATTCGTTTTCGACAAAGTACTAATCTTATTGTTGTAATGCTCACCATAGCTTTTCATTTGATTGTTATGAGTTAGAACATAGAAGAATATTTTGAAGAAAGATACTAACTACATAGTCTTTTTATCTACATGAAGAAGATCTGTGGCTTTATATCCGCAAAAATTGCTAGTTATTCTGACTGACTCTGTGTAAGTTAACAAAAAAGTAATAAAATATGAATAAATTTTTCTAGTTTTGTAGTCGTTTTTAGTAAAAATCCGTTTCCAATGGGTTTTTGCGCATTTAAAACGAAAATTACCATGAGATGCAGAACGACCGGTAAAAGTTTATGTCTCAAACGCTTCTCAGATTCTGTAACTTACTATGTACATGTCCTGGTGCTCGTGGAAAATGCGATGTTGTATCAATACAAACTATGAAAATATCAACTCACTTATATCTTGTCGAGGATACTGTGAGTCATTAGAAACTTAGGTGTTTGCTATTTTGCACGTAGCACCCAATTTTTATCCAATTTAGTTCAGTGCGGAGCGAACACCTGATTTTCTAATGTTCCAACAATCTTCTACAATAGTATTAAGAAAACGTTTCAAACTTATTTTTCTTTAAAAATATGCGAATAAGCGTTGATATTTGACTAGTGCAAGCTGCAAGTAGCCATTTTTCTTTTAACGAGCGCTATTTTAAAACAGATGATAATAGTAAGCTTTCCTCGTTCCAGAACAGAACCATATTACTCGCAATGGCTGTATTTTTCAAATGTGGAAAGTTCAAATTTACAAAAAACCCTGGAAAGGTAGAACTAGGGTGGTACATTCCGCGTTTTAGTAAGTTTCGAAAATCAAAGTGCTACTTTACTAACTACTCCTCAAGTTTTTGCGTCTCAGAAACGTTGGTCTCACTTCTTCTGTAACTTACATAAGTTCAATAAGTAGTTTCACAGGTCAAAGTTTAATTTAGCATGCGTTTGTTTAATTCTATCTTCATCGTTCGTTCTTTACCGATACAAGAGAAATATTGTTACAGAGTATGAGTGTTCTGTATTCATATCAGAGCCCGAAACGAATCGAATGATTCGACATTCGGTTCGGTTCGATTCGGCTGCTTGCCGAACCGAACCGAACCGATTCAGGATTTGAAACTGTTGTCCCGAATCGAACCGAATCGAATCAGGAAATCCTGATTCGTTTCGGGCTCTGATTCATATGGACAAATGATAAAGAAATCGAAAGTTTAATTCATTCACATTCAATTACGGCAAAACGGATTCGATATCAGGATTATTTATCGTTGTTATTTTTAATAAACCTTAAATCCCTAAATTTATCCTTCATTTCTGTCGTAGAAGAACAGTCATTTCAAGATTTACCCTTTAAATCGACTGTTACATAAAAAAATGCAAAACTAATTTATCAACCAAAAATGCTTGAGATTCTAACATAGGACCTTCAAACGATTATATAGCGTAGACAATTTTAAATTAGCAGGGATGTTCTTCAAGAAAAATACTTTCCCTACAGATCCTCATTCCAGTCTAAAGAGTATTCAGCTATTTCTCAGCATTTAATCTTCTTTAAACTTTGTAAAAATGTCTTTCTCCATCTATGAAATTAGCATCTGACTTACTTACCCAAAAAAGTTTCGAAACTTCCAATAGATCATTTTTATCTTACCATGTTTGGTTTTCTGCAGTTTTTAATAACGGCAGCAATTAAACAATCTGCCAACAATGTGACTGGTTCTTCAATATGCGTCAAATCCAATAGATTTGATGAATGAATAACGACTGTATATTTTAATGAAGATATATGATGTTTGTTTGACCAAAAACTTGTGGAAAATGGAATTAACATGTAACTACCGTCTCTTAGTGAACCATTCCAGTAGGTAAAGCCACCTCTTCTACTTCTTATAATTGCTGTTATTGCACCTATTTTTCCCGTTGTCGAATTAATATCACATAATAAAAATGTTTGTATATGACACGTACGTTGTTTTCGATCTTGTTTATGATAAACTAAACTAATGTTAATTTGTGTCGTTGTTTTTATATAAAAATAATAGGCATTTATTGGTTGACTAGCATCCGTCGTAAATTGACCATCCGATCGTACATCGAACAGATCTGAACGCCATTGACAGATCGTAATTGTTGAAAAATATTTTAAAAATATTCGCCATGACATCCAAAATGAGCCAGAACGACGTTCACCTCGATGAAACGCTTGCAAAAGATTGAGTGTTTCACGTGTTATGTATTTATCCTCATATCTTGTACAACTGTGTGGATCACGAACAAGTACAAAACGTTCGTCATGAGATAATGAATAAACTTTTAATATAGAAAATGCATGATTACCATGAATTTTAATATGTGTATATTCATCATTTGATATATCACTTCGTCCAGTTGATGCACCAATTAACAAACTGAAAGAGAACCGAATTTAATTTAAAAATTATGTGTACTAAAGAAAAAGAACTCACAAATCACAAGAACAACAAAAATATTTTCTTCTATCAGATAATAGCGATTTTTTAAAAACTTTGACAGGATACAAGAATTACTCACAATAAAAGGCATAAAATGGCATCATGAGATTTGAATATATATGCCAGTTGTATCAACTAAAGGATATGGATGAGTTTTTATTTGAGTAAAAGATATTCTAATAATATTTCTTTACATATAAAGAATAAAGGAAAGTTGAGCAATAGTTAACTCATAGCAGAATAAAGTGTTGCCTAAAACACTAACCTTACATTAGGAAGACTTGATCGGCATCTGTATAGCGAACCTCCACTAATGACGAATGCATATTAACAATCCATACTTGGAGTTTGTATTTACCACTAATTCATTGTTATCAGAAAATTTTAAGAGTAGCTAATTTCGAAATGAGTGTTAAACTCAGTGTCAAAGGCGTAGAGTAACGAATGTTCACCTCAGGATAGAAAGCCATTTTCTTACTCGAATTCACATGCACTCAATAATTTTGCCCATAATACATCCGAATCTATTTGTTCTCCTCCATTGTGATTAGTTGTATAGTGGTTTTCTAAATGTATATGATTACAAGGCGCACCGGTAAGCAATAGTAATCCTTCCGACGTCTGACCACCGATTAGATTGGAATATGAACCAAATATTTTCGCACATGCTTTTTCAATTAATGGAACGTATAATTGTCGTCGTTTAGCTTGGGTAAATGCTAATATTTTCCCTGATGTACAAGGAAAGCAATCATCGACCATAACAGTCACCCATTGTCCATTTTTACACAATCGAATTAAATAAATTCCTTCATTATTTACTTCTTTTGTTAACAGTATATGTTGAAGCATCGCTGGACGTTCTGTAATTAAAGCCAAAGCAGCCATTAACCTGTTAAACACAAACAAAAACAAAAGTGATTGATATTGATTTATCTACTTTATCAAAAATAAAAATAGAAAAGTTGTCTTAAAATTTTAAGAAGCGTTTTATTATGCAGCAGAGTTTGTAGCCAACAAATGTTCAGAACACTTGCTATCGCATAATAAGCTCAAACTCAATTTTAGACTGAACTTTATCAAAGTAAAACGTTGTAAACGTGTTCTAAAGAAAACTGGTAAGGAAATCATCATTAAAATCTTCATGTCGATGCCGTGAAGAATGTCCGACAATAGTTCTTTACCGTTTCATTTCCTTACCAACAATCGCCAAGTTGTCCTTGTTGTATATCTGATGAATTTGGATCTTTTAACATGACTGACCATTTAAATTGACTATCGTCCAACAAACTTGGTGCAATATCGCGTATTCTTAACCATTGTAAAACTTTAACATTTAACCCTTCATTCCCAACTGAACGTAAAATAGGAGGAAATGAATCATCAACAAAATGAATTTTTGTCTAGAATAAATAAATAAGCAAATAAATAAAACTAATAACCTCAAAATAGACAAAAAATATATGGACTACCATTTGACAATATTTTAAAATTTCTGCATACGCCCTTTCTGCATCTGTCTCATCATTTCGTTGTCGTTCTTCAACAGGAAGTGAAACATATTTTGATTGCGATGGTATATTTCGATTAAGTATCGGTATTGAATTCACTAAAGCAAGTGAATCTCTTTCACATTCGTTACAGCTTGATTTACTGTTGGAGTTCTAGATGAAAAAAAAAGAATGCATCGACAATAAAGTGAGAAGAACCGTCTCGCACGATTTCTTCCCTAAACGTTCTTAATAAAATCGACTCTTGATCAAAAGACTATTCTATTCGTCTCAGTCTATCCGAATTTACAATATGAACTATGGTAACGACTAATTTAGCACTCAACGAAGAGCAACATCAGGACAATTCTATCTATTTTTTTAGCTGGAAGAGACAGTGCATTACTTTCTCATATAGACTTTTCTCACCAAGTGTATTTTCAGTCTTACCCGTTCCTTGCATTTTTGACATTTCGTTGATGTTTTAGATGTTGTTGTTGATGTTGTATGTTTTTGTGGTGACTTATGCAGTTTTGTTCTTGATCGGGAACACATGTCACATGTATCTGTCTGGGATTTATTTGTATATGTACAGGATGAACAAGTCCAGTTTGCTGATTGCTCACTAAGACTAAAACACATCTCGCATTTTAAACTAACGAATCGGTTCTCAAATGAGCACCGTGAGCAAGTCCACGTATCACCAGTCGCAGTTCGCATTTGATATTTCTAAAACCAGCGTTGACTTTTTAAATGAGAATATATTTAAAATAGTGTATACTTTTTTCAACGTCGTCATTTTCACCTATTCTTTCACATGGACGTAGCCAATTCATCGCATATAGTCTATTAAAGAAAAAAAGTACATTCGTTTTACTGTCAAATCTAACTCTCTCTTTCTCTCTCTTTTTCGCTCAAACAAACACCCATAAAAAAAAAAGATAAATGAAATGCATGCACGAATTATGATGCTCCTATACACATTTACTAAAGCCGTACTTTCCAAATAACGGTAAGAATAGTTTACCATCGTTCATTATCTCAAAATACTTTAGCAAGAGAGAACACAAGAGTACAAGTTTACGCCATACAAGGGTAAACATTTGCTTCGTTTTTCTATGACTGATCATAGATGATATAGTAAACTTTTAGTTTTCGACAATCTATTTCTGGAGTTCTGACTCTGAAAAAGACAGCGGCGTCTATCCCTATCTAACGGTTTGAGGCATAAAGTTCCACCTGTTATTTTCTACCATGTATAAAAATTGAATGTTTTTAAATTTCATAGTGCATATGAGAACTTATTATAAACTAGTCTTAAAAACACGCTCAACCTGGCATAGTGGCATTATTTGAGGCATGATGTTTCAAACACAGCATAGCGTAGACGCCGCTGGATAAAGATAACATATTCTCAACGTTTTTAATCAATCACACAAGCTTTCTTTCATGGATGAAAAAATTGAACAAAAAAACAATTCTAGCATAATTGAATTCGATCTATCTACCTTCTATTTTACAAGCAACCCATCTACCAGCATTTAGTGCTGATTTTATCCTCTTGATTCAACCAGTTTATGTCCCGAAATATTCTGATAGTTTTTCCCGGTTTTGTAGAATGAAATGAATAGCTTAAAACAAAAAAGATATTTCGATTAGTAAGTGCACAAACTTTTCATCGGAAGATCTTTTGGATGCATCAGCATGGCGAAGTTAACAAACAAGCAAAATAATGGATAATTCTATTTTCTTCTGAAAACAAAATTTGTGCACAAAAGGGAACAAATTTATGCATGTTTCTTCACTTTTTCGTTTTTGTGATCTTAAAGTCTTTAGATGGCAGCTTTAGAATAGAGGCCAATAGAGTTTTATTCCCTGCTTCCTTCCTTTTCTGACTAGATACAATTATTACTCATATCAACTTGCGGAAAAGTGCTTTTTCTTATTCAGCATACTCGATAATCCAGAAGGTTTTCTATTTTTGGCGAGGAGTATGCCAACAGTTTAAGAAAAATTTTGAAATGAATATTACTTTCCACAGAAGTTTTTTTCGCCATTTTGTTCGGAAATTTTTCCTAAACTTTTAACAATAAGTCGAACAGTACTTTTCCGTGACTATGCATGAACCTTATTTTTCTGTCGGTGATACACACATTCAGCAGTACGCTGGTTGAAGTATGCTAGGCGCAAAATGTTAGTATCAACGTGAAATCACATTGTTATTAATGCTGTGCACCTGGCGTATTCAAACCGGATAACTTTCAGATCCTTTTTTGATTCCACAACTTTCATCCAATAACTTTAAGAATCACAAAAACGAAAGTAAGTGGGGCGATTAAGATGTGAATGAGTGTCTGATAAATTTTCTTTCATTGAGCGCCAGTATCAACATAATTTACATTGAGGGCTGACACACCATGAAACAAATCCGAATTAAAGAAGCACATTTTTTCAGAATAAACGCCCCTATAAACTGCCCCCGAGTTACAAATGAATCGAACGAGCACAAAAAGCTGAACAAGATAGGCTAGTTTTAGTAGGATATCATATCCTTAAAGAACAGAATAGCAGAGTACCATGAACACTTTTACAAAAGAACTGCTAAATGTGTCGAATGAACCTGTTTTTTGGCCTCCTGAATTTTTTTGGAAAAAACCTGAAAAATTTTACGCACTTACCTGAAAAACCTGGCAGGTATTTCGAATTTTTCACTCTCATCCCTGACCAATATATATTATCGATCTTGGCGAAATAACACATTAAGCATTGTACTGTAGCCTACAGCATACGTACACACTCTCGTAAAAATACGCTGGAAAATATTTCTATCATATACATGCACAAAAACTACGATGAATAGGATTCCATTCTATTTATACTGTTGATAAGCAGTTTGTATATTGTTCTGGTTGGTTTGTTCAATATTGATGTTCGCTAATAATAGAAACATTTGTATTACGTAACTGTATAAGAATTCTCAAATTCTATCTACATGTATTCTCAGTACTTTTTATTTTTACTCAAACAGGCTGCTTTTAAGCAATTATTCTTTTACAATACGATTGGAAATATAGTTTACTATCAAGTTCCAACAAATCACATATCTTTCTACAAGAACCGTTTGGCGGCACTATGTCGCCAAATAGCCAAAAAATTAATTAATAACATAAAACAGTAAAAACTTACAACTAGGAAAACGACAATTATACAAAAAAGAAATGACTATTCCCTCCTACACACTCCATGTATTACATATCAAATGTATAAAATCGTCATCACTATCAACTGTCACACTTAGAGCTTCATACAAGTTTAAAAATTCAGAATAAGTTATCTGTGGATAATCCAAACAATAACGAAATGTATCACAAAATTTTTCCCAAATTTTATCATCGGTCATCGCACCTGGATAAAAAGAACAATATTTATGATACTAAAATGCTTAATATATTATCTTCTTACCTCGTACAGCATACGGATGACCAAAAAGATTTAAAAATTTCTTCATTTTATCCAAACTGGTTTTTCCAGTTTTCATAGGATCAAGACGTAAATAAGCCTGAAGTAGTAGAATTATGAAACAATTATAATATATATTTAATTAAGAATTTCGCCCTATTCAATGTCAAGAAACAACCAGAATTATTCTTGAAAATCCTTTTAATCAGGCATCAACAAACTTTAGCTAACGCATTATGGCAACTTGCACCGTGTTTA